>JAECZT010000008.1:1010230-1162030 GCA_020055645.1 Tomocerus qinae | reverse complement strand
CACGAGGCAAAAAGCTAAAAAAAATAATTTTCAAGAGTTGAAATTCATGATTTAATGCTTGTACGAGCCAAAAAGTTTAAAAAATAATTTTCAAGAGTTGAAATTCATGATTTAATACTTATACGAGCCAAAAAGCTTAAAAATAACATTCAACAGTTTTAATTATTTTTTAAACTTGTACGAGGCAAAAAGTTTAAAAAATAATTTTCAAGAGTTGAAATTCATGATTTAATACTTGTACGAGCTAAAAAGCTTAAAAATAACATTCAACAGTTTTAATTATTTTTTAAACTTGTACGAGGCAAAAAGTTTAAAAAATAATTTTCAAGAGTTGAAATTCATGATTTAATACTTGTGCGAGCCAAAAAGTTTAAAAAATAATTTTCAAGAGTTGAAATTCATGATTTAATACTTGTACGAGCGAAAAAGCTTAGAAACAACATTCAAAAGTTTTAAATATTTTTTAAACTTGTACGAGGCAAAAAGCTTAAAAAATAATTTTCAAGAGTTGAAATTCAGGATTTAATGCTTATACGAGCCAAAAAGCTTAAAAATAACATTCAACAGTTTTAATTATTTTTTGAACTTGTACGAGGCAAAAAGCTTAAAAAATAATTTTCAAGAGTTGAAATTCAAGATTTAATAATTGTACGAGCCAAAAGGCTTAAAAATAGTATTCAACAGTTTTAATTATTTTTTAAACTTGTACGAGGCAAAAAGTTTAAAAAATAATTTTCAAGAGTTGAAATTCATGATTTAATACTTGTACGAGCCAAAAAGTTTAAAAAATAATTTTCAAGAGTTGAAATTCATGATTTAATACTTCTACGAGCCAAAAAGCTTAAAAAATAATTTTCAAGAGTTGAAATTCATGATTTAATACTTATACGAGCCAAAAAGCTTAAAAATAACATTCAACAGTTTTAATTATTTTTTAAACTTGTACGAGGCAAAAAGTTTAAAAAATAATTTTCAAGAATTGAAATTCATGATTTAATACTTGTACGAGCCAAAAAGTTTAAAAAATAATTTTCAAGAGTTGAAATTCATGATTTAATACTTGTACGTGCCAAAAAATTTAAAAAATAATTTTTAAGAGTTGAAATTCATGATTTAATACTTGTACGAGCCAAAAAGCTTAAAAAATAATTTTCAAGAGTTGAAATTCATGATTTAATACTTATACGAGCCAAAAAGCTTAAAAATAACATTCAACATTTTTAATTATTTTTTAAACTTGTACGAGGCAAAAAGTTGAAAAAATAATTTTCAAGAGTTGAAATTCATGATTTAATACTTGTACGAGCCAAAAAGCCTACAAATAACATTTACAGTTTTAGTTATTTTTTAAACTTGTACGAAGCGAAAAGTTTAAAAAATAATTTTTAAGAGTTGAAATTCATGATTTAATACTTATACGAGCCAAAAAGCCAACAAATAACATTTACAGTTTTAATTATTTTGTAATTTGTACGAGGCAAAAAGCTAAAAAAATAATTTTCAAGAGTTGAAATTCAAGATTTAATAATTGTACGAGCCAAAAGGCTTAAAAATAATATTCAACAGTTTTAATTATTTTTTAAACTTGTACGAGGCAAAAAGTTTAAAAAATAATTTTCAAGAGTTGAAATTCATGATTTAATACTTGTGCGAGCCAAAAAGTTTAAAAAATAATTTTCAAGAGTTGAAATTCATGATTTAATACTTGTACGAGCGAAAAAGCTTAGAAACAACATTCAAAAGTTTTAAATATTTTCTAAACTTGTACGAGGCAAAAAGCTTAAAAAATAATTTTCAAGAGTTGAAATTCAGGATTTATGGCTTATACGAGCCAAAAAGCTTAAAAATAACATTCAACAGTTTTAATTATTTTTTGAACTTGTACGAGGCAAAAAGCTTAAAAAATAATTTTCAAGAGTTGAAATTCATGATTTAATACTTGTGCGAGCCAAAAAGTTTAAAAAATAATTTTCAAGAGTTGAAATTCAAGATTTAATAATTGTACGAGCCAAAAGGCTTAAAAATAGTATTCAACAGTTTTAATTATTTTTTAAACTTGTACGAGGCAAAAAGTTTAAAAAATAATTTTCAAGAGTTGAAATTCATGATTTAATACTTGTACGAGCCAAAAAGTTTAAAAAATAATTTTCAAGAGTTGAAATTCATGATTTAATACTTGTACGAGCCAAAAAGCTTAAAAAACAATTTTCAAGAGTTGAAATTCATGATTTAATACTTATACGAGCCAAAAAGCTTAAAAATAACATTCAACAGTTTTAATTATTTTTTAAACTTGTACGAGGCAAAAAGTTTAAAAAATAATTTTCAAGAATTGAAATTCATGATTTAATACTTGTACGAGCCAAAAAGTTTAAAAAATAATTTTCAAGAGTTGAAATTCATGATTTAATACTTGTACGTGCCAAAAAAATTAAAAAATAATTTTTAAGAGTTGAAATTCATGATTTAATACTTGTACGAGCCAAAAAGCTTAAAAAATAATTTTCAAGAGTTGAAATTCATGATTTAATACTTATACGAGCCAAAAAGCTTAAAAATAACATTCAACATTTTTAATTATTTTTTAAACTTGTACGAGGCAAAAAGTTGAAAAAATAATTTTCAAGAGTTGAAACTCATGATTTAATACTTGTACGAGCCAAAAAGTTTAAAAAATAATTTTCAAGAGTTGAAATTCATGATTTAATACTTGTACGAGCCAAAAAGCCTACAAATAACATTTACAGTTTTAGTTATTTTTTAAACTTGTACGAAGCGAAAAGTTTAAAAAATAATTTTTAAGAGTTGAAATTCATGATTTAATACTTATACGAGCCAAAAAGCCAACAAATAACATTTACAGTTTTAATTATTTTGTAAGCTTGCACGAGGCAACAAGCTAAAAAAAATAATTTTCAAGAGTTGAAATTCATGATTTAATGCTTGTACGAGCCAAAAAGTTTAAAAAATAATTTTCAAGAGTTGAAATTCATGATTTAATACTTATACGAGCCAAAAAGCTTAAAAATAACATTCAACAGTTTTAATTATTTTTTAAACTTGTACGAGGCAAAAAGTTTAAAAAATAATTTTCAAGAGTTGAAATTCATGATTTAATACTTGTACGAGCTAAAAAGCTTAAAAATAACATTCAACAGTTTTAATTATTTTTTAAACTTGTACGAGGCAAAAAGTTTAAAAAATAATTTTCAAGAGTTGAAATTCATGATTTAATACTTGTGCGAGCCAAAAAGTTTAAAAAATAATTTTCAAGAGTTGAAATTCATGATTTAATACTTGTACGAGCGAAAAAGCTTAGAAACAACATTCAAAAGTTTTAAATATTTTTTAAACTTGTACGAGGCAAAAAGCTTAAAAAATAATTTTCAAGAGTTGAAATTCAGGATTTAATGCTTATACGAGCCAAAAAGCTTAAAAATAACATTCAACAGTTTTAATTATTTTTTGAACTTGTACGAGGCAAAAAGCTTAAAAAATAATTTTCAAGAGTTGAAATTCAAGATTTAATAATTGTACGAGCCAAAAGGCTTAAAAATAGTATTCAACAGTTTTAATTATTTTTTAAACTTGTACGAGGCAAAAAGTTTAAAAAATAATTTTCAAGAGTTGAAATTCATGATTTAATACTTGTACGAGCCAAAAAGTTTAAAAAATAATTTTCAAGAGTTGAAATTCATGATTTAATACTTCTACGAGCCAAAAAGCTTAAAAATAACATTCAACAATTTTAATTATTTTTTAAACTTGTACGAGGCAAAAAGTTTAAAAAATAATTTTCAAGAATTGAAATTCATGATTTAATACTTGTACGAGCCAAAAAGTTTAAAAAATAATTTTCAAGAGTTGAAATTCATGATTTAATACTTGTACGTGCCAAAAAATTTAAAAAATAATTTTTAAGAGTTGAAATTCATGATTTAATACTTGTACGAGCCAAAAAGCTTAAAAAATAATTTTCAAGAGTTGAAATTCATGATTTAATACTTATACGAGCCAAAAAGCTTAAAAATAACATTCAACATTTTTAATTATTTTTTAAACTTGTACGAGGCAAAAAGTTGAAAAAATAATTTTCAAGAGTTGAAATTCATGATTTAATACTTGTACGAGCCAAAAAGCCTACAAATAACATTTACAGTTTTAGTTATTTTTTAAACTTGTACGAAGCGAAAAGTTTAAAAAATAATTTTTAAGAGTTGAAATTCATGATTTAATACTTATACGAGCCAAAAAGCCAACAAATAACATTTACAGTTTTAATTATTTTGTAAGCTTGTACGAGGCAAAAAGCTAAAAAAAATAATTTTCAAGAGTTGAAATTCATGATTTAATGCTTGTACGAGCCAAAAAGTTTAAAAAATAATTTTCAAGAGTTGAAATTCATGATTTAATACTTATACGAGCCAAAAAGCTTAAAAATAACATTCAACAGTTTTAATTATTTTTTAAACTTGTACGAGGCAAAAAGTTTAAAAAATAATTTTCAAGAGTTGAAATTCATGATTTAATACTTGTACGAGCCAAAAAGCTTAAAAATAACATTCAACAGTTTTAATTATTTTTTAAACTTGTACGAGGCAAAAAGTTTAAAAAATAATTTTCAAGAATTGAAATTCAAGGTTTAATACTTGTACGAGCCAAACAGTTTAAAAAATAATTTTCAAGAGTTGAAATTCATGATTTAATACTTGTACGTGCCAAAAAATTTAAAAATAAGTTTTAAGAGTTGAAATTCATGATTTAATACTTGTACGAGCCAAAAAGCTTAAAAAATAATTTTCAAGAGTTGAAATTCATGATTTAATACTTATACGAGCCAAAAAGCTTAAAAATAACATTCAACAGTTTTAGTTATTTTTTAAACTTGTACAAGGCGAAAAGTTTAAAAAATAATTTTCAAGAGTTGAAATTCATGATTTAATACTTGTGCGAGCCAAAAAGCCAACAAATAACATTTACAGTTTTAATTATTTTGTAAACTTGTACGAGGCAAAAAGCTAAAAAAATAATTTTCAAGAGTTGAAATTCATGATTTAATACTTGTGCGAGCCAAAAAGTTTAAAAAATAATTTTCAAGAGTTGAAATTCAAGATTTAATAATTGTACGAGCCAAAAGGCTTAAAAATAATATTCAACAGTTTTGATTATTTTTTAAACTTGTGAGAGGCAAAAAGTTTAAAAAATAATTTTCAAGAGTTGAAATTCATGATTTAATACTTGTGCGAGCCAAAAAGTTTAAAAAATAATTTTCAAGAGTTGAAATTCATGATTTAATACTTGTACGAGCCAAAAAGCCTACAAATAACATTCAACATTTTTAATTATTTTTTAAACTTGTACGAGGCAAAAAGTTGAAAAAATAATTTTCAAGAGTTGAAATTCATGATTTAATACTTGTACGAGCCAAAAAGCCTACAAATAACATTTACAGTTTTAGTTATTTTTTAAACTTGTACGAAGCGAAAAGTTTAAAAAATAATTTTTAAGAGTTGAAATTCATGATTTAATACTTATACGAGCCAAAAAGCCAACAAATAACATTTACAGTTTTAATTATTTTGTAAGCTTGTACGAGGCAAAAAGCTAAAAAAAATAATTTTCAAGAGTTGAAATTCATGATTTAATGCTTGTACGAGCCAAAAAGTTTAAAAAATAATTTTCAAGAGTTGAAATTCATGATTTAATACTTATACGAGCCAAAAAGCTTAAAAATAACATTCAACAGTTTTAATTATTTTTTAAACTTGTACGAGGCAAAAAGTTTAAAAAATAATTTTCAAGAGTTGAAATTCATGATTTAATACTTGTACGAGCCAAAAAGCTTAAAAATAACATTCAACAGTTTTAATTATTTTTTAAACTTGTACGAGGCAAAAAGTTTAAAAAATAATTTTCAAGAATTGAAATTCAAGGTTTAATACTTGTACGAGCCAAACAGTTTAAAAAATAATTTTCAAGAGTTGAAATTCATGATTTAATACTTGTACGTGCCAAAAAATTTAAAAAATAAGTTTTAAGAGTTGAAATTCATGATTTAATACTTGTACGAGCCAAAAAGCTTAAAAAATAATTTTCAAGAGTTGAAATTCATGATTTAATACTTATACGAGCCAAAAAGCTTAAAAATAACATTCAACAGTTTTAGTTATTTTTTAAACTTGTACAAGGCGAAAAGTTTAAAAAATAATTTTCAAGAGTTGAAATTCATGATTTAATACTTGTGCGAGCCAAAAAGCCAACAAATAACATTTACAGTTTTAATTATTTTGTAAACTTGTACGAGGCAAAAAGCTAAAAAAATAATTTTCAAGAGTTGAAATTCATGATTTAATACTTGTGCGAGCCAAAAAGTTTAAAAAATAATTTTCAAGAGTTGAAATTCAAGATTTAATAATTGTACGAGCCAAAAGGCTTAAAAATAATATTCAACAGTTTTGATTATTTTTTAAACTTGTGAGAGGCAAAAAGTTTAAAAAATAATTTTCAAGAGTTGAAATTCATGATTTAATACTTGTGCGAGCCAAAAAGTTTAAAAAATAATTTTCAAGAGTTGAAATTCATGATTTAATACTTGTACGAGCCAAAAAGCCTACAAATAACATTTACAGTTTTAGTTATTTTTTAAACTTGTACGAAGCGAAAAGTTTAAAAAATAATTTTTAAGAGTTGAAATTCATGATTTAATACTTATACGAGCCAAAAAGCCAACAAATAACATTTACAGTTTTAATTATTTTGTAAGCTTGTACGAGGCAAAAAGCTAAAAAAAATAATTTTCAAGAGTTGAAATTCATGATTTAATGCTTGTACGAGCCAAAAAGTTTAAAAAATAATTTTCAAGAGTTGAAATTCATGATTTAATACTTATACGAGCCAAAAAACCTTAAAAATAACATTCAACAGTTTTAATTATTTTTTAAACTTGTACGAGGCAAAAAGTTTAAAAAATAATTTTCAAGAGTTGAAATTCATGATTTAATACTTGTGCGAGCCAAAAAGTTTAAAAAATAATTTTCAAGAGTTGAAATTCATGATTTAATACTTGTACGAGCGAAAAAGCTTGAAAACAACATTCAAAAGTTTTAAATATTTTTTAAACTTGTACGAGGCAAAAAGCTTAAAAAATAATTTTCAAGAGTTGAAATTCAGGATTTAATGCTTATACGAGCCAAAAAGCTTAAAAATAACATTCAACAGTTTTAATTATTTTTTGAACTTGTACGAGGCAAAAAGCTTAAAAAAGAATTTTCAAGAGTTGAAATTCAAGATTTAATAATTGTACGAGACAAAAGGCTTAAAAATAGTATTCAACAGTTTTAATTATTTTTTAAACTTGTACGAGGCAAAAAGTTTAAAAAATAATTTTCAAGAGTTGAAATTCATGATTTAATACTTGTGCGAGCCAAAAAGTTTAAAAAATAATTTTCAAGAGTTGAAATTCATGATTTAATACTTCTACGAGCCAAAAAGCTTAAAAAATAATTTTCAAGAGTTGAAATTCATGATTTAATACTTATACGAGCCAAAAAGCTTAAAAATAACATTCAACAGCTTTAATTATTTTTTAAACTTGTACGAGGCAAAAAGTTTAAAAAATAATTTTCAAGAATTGAAATTCATGATTTAATACTTGTACTAGCCAAAAAGTTTAAAAAATAATTTTCAAGAGTTGAAATTCATGATTTAATACTTGTACGTGCCAAAAAATTTAAAAAATAATTTTTAAGAGTTGAAATTCATGATTTAATACTTGTACGAGCCAAAAAGCTTAAAAAATAATTTTCAAGAGTTGAAATTCATGATTTAATACTTATACGAGCCAAAAAGCTTAAAAATAACATTCAACATTTTTAATTATTTTTTAAACTTGTACGAGGCAAAAAGTTGAAAAAATAATTTTCAAGAGTTGAAACTCATGATTTAATACTTGTACGAGCCAAAAAGTTTAAAAAATAATTTTCAAGAGTTGAAATTCATGATTTAATACTTGTACGAGCCAAAAAGCCTACAAATAACATTTACAGTTTTAGTTATTTTTTAAACTTGTACGAAGCGAAAAGTTTAAAAAATAATTTTTAAGAGTTGAAATTCATGACTTAATACTTATACGAGCCAAAAAGCCAACAAATAACATTTACAGTTTTAATTATTTTGTAAGCTTGTACGAGGCAAAAAGCTAAAAAAAATAATTTTCAAGAGTTGAAATTCATGATTAAATGCTTGTACGAGCCAAAAAGTTTAAAAAATAATTTTCAAGAGTTGAAATTCATGATTTAATACTTATACGAGCCAAAAAGCTTAAAAATAACATTCAACAGTTTTAATTATTTTTTAAACTTGTACGAGGCAAAAAGTTTAAAAAATAATTTTCAAGAGTTGAAATTCATGATTTAATACTTGTACGAGCCAAAAAGCTTAAAAATAACATTCAACAGTTTTAATTATTTTTTAAACTTGTACGAGGCAAAAAGTTTAAAAAATAATTTTCAAGAATTGAAATTCAAGATTTAATACTTGTACGAGCCAAACAGTTTAAAAAATAATTTTCAAGAGTTGAAATTCATGATTCAATACTTGTACGTGCCAAAAAATTTAAAAAATAAGTTTTAAGAGTTGAAATTCATGATTTAATACTTGTACGAGCCAAAAAGCTTAAAAAATAATTTTCAAGAGTTGAAATTCATGATTTAATACTTATACGAGCCAAAAAGCTTAAAAATAACATTCAACAGTTTTAGTTATTTTTTAAACTTGTACAAGGCGAAAAGTTTAAAAAATAATTTTTAAGAGTTGAAATTCATGATTTAATACTTGTGCGAGCCAAAAAGCCAACAAATAACATTTACAGTTTTAATTATTTTGTAAACTTGTACGAGGCAAAAAGCTAAAAAAATAATTTTCAAGAGTTGAAATTCATGATTTAATACTTGTGCGAGCCAAAAAGTTTAAAAAATAATTTTCAAGAGTTGAAATTCAAGATTTAATATTTGTACGAGCCAAAAGGCTTAAAAATAATATTCAACAGTTTTAATTATTTTTTAAAATTGTACGAGGCAAAAAGTTTAAAAAATAATTTTCAAGAGTTGAAATTCATGATTTAATACTTGTGCGAGCCAAAAAGTTTAAAAAATAATTTTCAAGAGTTGAAATTCATGATTTAATACTTGTACGAGCCAAAAAGCTTAAAAATAACATTCAACAGTTTTAATTATTTTTTAAACTTGTACGAGGCAAAAAGTTGAAAAAATAATTTTCAAGAGTTGAAACTCATGATTTAATACTTGTACGAGCCAAAAAGTTTAAAAAATAATTTTCAAGAGTTGAAATTCATGATTTAATACTTGTACGAGCCAAAAAGCCTACAAATAACATTTACAGTTTTAGTTATTTTTTAAACTTGTACGAAGCGAAAAGTTTAAAAAATAATTTTTAAGAGTTGAAATTCATGATTTAATACTTATACGAGCCAAAAAGCCAACAAATAACATTTACAGTTTTAATTATTTTGTAAACTTGTACGAGGCAAAAAGCTAAAAAAAATAATTTTCAAGAGTTGAAATTCATGATTTAATGCTTGTACGAGCCAAAAAGTTTAAAAAATAATTTTTAAGAGTTGAAACTCATGATTTAATACTTATACGAGCCAAAAAGCTTAAAAATAACATTCAACAGTTTTAATTATTTTTTAAACTTGTACGAGGCAAAAAGTTTAAAAAATAATTTTCAAGAGTTTAAATTCATGATTTAATACTTGTACGAGCCAAAAAGCTTAAAAATAACATTCAACAGTTTTAATTATTTTTTAAACTTGTACGAGGCAAAAAGTTTAAAAAATAATTTTCAAGAGTTGAAACTCATGATTTAATACTTGTACGTGCCAAAAAATTTAAAAAATAATTTTAAAGAGTTGAAATTCATGATTTAATACTTGTACGAGCCAAAAAGCTTAAAAAATAATTTTCAAGCGTTGAAATTCATGATTTAATACTTATACGAGCCAAAAAGCTTAAAAATAACATTCAACAGTTTTAATTATTTTTTAAACTTGTACGAGGCAAAAAGTTTAAAAAATAATTTTCAAGAGTTGAAACTCATGATTTAATACTTGTACGTGCCAAAAAATTTAAAAAATAATTTTTAAGAATTGAAATTCATGATTTAATACTTGTACGAGCCAAAAAGCTTAAAAAATAATTTTCAAGAGTTGAAATTCATGATTTAATACTTATACGAGCCAAAAAGCTTAAAAATAACATTCAACAGTTTTAATTATTTTTTAATCTTGTACGAGCCAAAAAGTTGAAAAAATAATTTTCAAGAGTTGAAACTCATGATTTAATACTTGTACGAGCCAAAAAGTTTAAAAAATAATTTTCAAGAGTTGAAATTCATGATTTAATACTTGTACGAGCCAAAAAGCCTACAAATAACATTTACAGTTTTAGTTATTTTTTAAACTTGTACGAAGCGAAAAGTTTAAAAAATAATTTTTAAGAGTTGAAATTCATGATTTAATACTTATACGAGCCAAAAAGCCAACAAATAACATTTACAGTTTTAATTATTTTGTAAGCTTGTACGAGGCAAAAAGCTAAAAAAAAAAATTTTCAAGAGTTGAAATTCATGATTTAATGCTTGTACGAGCCAAAAAGTTTAAAAAATAATTTTCAAGAGTTGAAATTCATGATTTAATACTTATACGAGCCAACAAGCTTAAAAATAACATTCAACAGTTTTAATTATTTTTTAAAATTGTACGAGGCAAAAAGTTTAAAAAATAATTTTCAAGAGTTGAAATTCATGATTTAATACTTGTACGAGCCAAAAAGCTTAAAAAATAATTTTCAAGAGTTGAAATTCATGATTTAATACTTATACGAGCCAAAAAGCTTACAAATAACATTCAACAGTTTTAATTATTTTTTAAACTTGTACGAGGCAAAAAGTTTAAAAAATAATTTTCAAGAATTGAAATTCATGATTTAATACTTGTACGAGCCAAACAGTTTAAAAAATAATTTTTAATAGTTGAAATTCATGATTTAATACTTGTACGTGCCAAAAAATTTAAAAAATAATTTTAAAGAGTTGAAATTCATGATTTAATACTTGTACGAGCCAAAAAGCTTAAAAAATAATTTTCAAGAGTTGAAATTCATGATTTAATACTTATACGAGCCAAAAAGCTTAAAAATAACATTCAACAGTTTTAATTATTTTTTAAACTTGTACGAGGCAAAAAGTTTAAAAAATAATTTTCAAGAGTTGAAACTCATGATTTAATACTTGTACGTGCCAAAAAATGTAAAAAATAATTTTTTAGAGTTGAAATTCATGATTTAATACTTGTACGAGCCAAAAAGCTTAAAAATAATTTTCAAGAGTTGAAATTCATGATTTAATACTTATACGAGCCAAAAGGCTTAAAAATAACATTCAACAGTTTTAATCATTTTTTAAACTTGTACGAGCCAAAAAGTTGAAAAAATAATTTTCAAGAGTTGAAACTCATGATTTAATACTTGTACGAGCCAAAAAGTTTAAAAAATAATTTTCAAGAGTTGAAATTCATGATTTAATACTTGTACGAGCCAAAAAGCCTACAAATAACATTTACAGTTTTAGTTATTTTTTAAACTTGTACGAAGCGAAAAGTTTAAAAAATAATTTTTAAGAGTTGAAATTCATGATTTAATACTTATACGAGCCAAAAAGCCAACAAATAACATTTACAGTTTTAATTATTTTGTAAGCTTGTACGAGGCAAAAAGCTAAAAAAAAAATTTTCAAGAGTTGAAATTCATGATTTAATGCTTGTACGAGCCAAAAAGTTTAAAAAATAATTTTCAAGAGTTGAAATTCATGATTTAATACTTATACGAGCCAAAAAGCTTAAAAATAACATTCAACAGTTTTAATTATTTTTTAAACTTGTACGAGGCAAAAAGTTTAAAAAATAATTTTTAATAGTTGAAATTCATGATTTAATGCTTGTACGTGCCAAAAAATTTAAAAAATAATTTTAAAGAATTGAAATTCATGATTTAATACTTGTACGAGCCAAACAGTTTAAAAAATAATTTTTAATAGTTGAAATTCATGATTTAATACTTGTACGTGCCAAAAAATTTAAAAAGAAATTTTAAAGAGTTGAAATTCATGATTTAATACTTGTACGAGCCAAAAAGCTTAAAAAATAATTTTCAACAGTTGAAATTCATGATTTAATACTTATACGAGCCAAAAAGCTTAAAAATAACATTCAACAGTTTTAATTATTTTTTAAACTTGTACGAGCCAAAAAGTTGAAAAAATAATTTTCAAGAGTTGAAACTCATGATTTAATACTTGTACGAGCCAAAAAGTTTAAAAAATAATTTTCAAGAGTTGAAATTCATGATTTAATACTTGTACGAGCCAAAAAGTCTACAAATAACATTTACAGTTTTAGTTATTTTTTAAACTTGTACGAAGCCAAAAGTTTAAAAAATAATTTTCAAGAGTTGAAATTCATGATTTAATGCTTGTAAGAGCCAAAAAGTTTAAAAAATAATTTTCAAGAGTTGAAATTCATGATTTAATACTTATACGAGCCAAAAAGCTTGAAAATAACATTCAACAGTTTTAATTATTTTTTAAACTTGTACGAGGCAAAAAGTTTAAAAAATAATTTTCAAGAGTTGAAATTCATGATTTAATACTTGTATGAGCCAAAAAGCTTAAAAAATAATTTTCAAGAGTTGAAATTCATGATTTAATACTTATACGAGCCAAAAAGCTTAAAAATAACATTCAACAGTTTTAATTATTTTTTTAACTTGTACGAGGCAAAAAGTTTAAAAAATAATTTTCAAGAATTGAAATTCAAGATTTAATATTTGTACGAGCCAAACAGTTTAAAAAATAATTTTTAATAGTTGAAATTCATGCTTTAATACTTGTACGTGCCAAAAAATTTAAAAAATAATTTTAAAGAGTTGAAATTCATGATTTAATACTTGTACGAGCCAAAAAGCTTAAAAAATAATTTTCAAGAGTTGAAATTCATGATTTAATACTTATACGAGCCAAAAGGCTTAAAAATAATATTCAACACTTTTAGATATTTTTTAAACTTGTACGAGGCAAAAAGTTTAAAAAATAATTTTCAAGAGTTGAAATTCATGATTTAATACTTGTACGAGCCAAAAAGTTTAAAAATATTGTTCAACAGTTTTAAATATTTTTTAAACTTGTACGAGGCAAAAAGCTTAAAAAATAATTTTCAAGAGTTGAAATTCAAGATTTAATAATTGTACGAGCCAAAAGGCTTAAAAATAGTATTCAACAGTTTTAATTATTTTTTAAACTTGTACGAGGCAAAAAGCTTAAAAAATAATTTTCAAGAGTTGAAATTCATGATTTAATACTTTTACGAGCCAAAAAGTTTAAAAAATAATTTTCAAGAGTTGAAATTCATGATTTAATACTTGTACGAGCCAAAAAGCCTACAAATAACATTTACAGTTTTAATTATTTTTTAAACTTGTACGAGGCAAAAAGTTTAAAAAATAATTTTCAAGAGTTGAAATTCATGATTTAATACTTTTACGAGCCAAAAAGTTTAAAAAATAATTTTCAGGAGTTGAAATTCATGATTTAATACTTGTACGAGCCAAAAAGCTTAAAAAATAATTTTCAAGAGTTGAAATTCATGATTTAATACTGATACGAGCCAAAAAGCTTAAAAATAATATTCAACACTTTTAGATATTTTTTAAACTTGTACGAGGCAAAAATTTTAAAAAATAATTTTCAAGAGTTGAAATTCATGATTTAATACTTGTACGAGCCAAAAAGTTTAAAAATATTATTCAACAGTTTTAAATATTTTTTAAACTTGTACGAGGCAAAAAGCTTAAAAAATAATTTTCAAGAGTTGAAATTCAAGATTTAATAATTGTACGAGCCAAAAGGCTTAAAAATAGTATTCAACAGTTTTAATTATTTTTTAAACTTGTACGAGGCAAAAAGCTTAAAAAATAATTTTCAAGAGTTGAAATTCTTGATTTAATACTTTTACGAGCCAAAAAGTTTAAAAAATAATTTTCAAGAGTTGAAATTCATGATTTAATACTTGTACGAGCCAAAAATCCTACAAATAACATTTACAGTTTTAATTATTTTTTAAACTTGTACGAGGCAAAAAGTTTAAAAAATAATTTTCAAGAGTTGAAATTCATGATTTAATACTTATACGAGCCAAAAAGCTTAAAAAATAATTTTCAAGAGTTAAAATTCATGATTTAATACTTATACGAGCCAAAAAGCTTAAAAATAACATTCAACACTTTTAATTATTTTTTAAACTTGTACGAGGCAAAAAGTTTAAAAAATAATTTTCAAGAGTTGAAATTCATGATTTAATACTTGTACGAGCCAAAAATTTTAAAAAATAATTTCAAGAGTTGAAATTCATGATTTAATGCTTGTACGAGCCAAAAAGTTTAAAAAATAATTTTCAAGAGTTGAAATTCATGATTTAATACTTATACGAGCCAAAAAGCTTAAAAATAACATTCAACAGTTTTAATTATTTTTTAAACTTGTACGAGGCAAAAAGTTTAAAAAATAATTTTCAAGAGTTGAAATTCATGATTTAATACTTGTACGAGCCAAAAAGCTTAAAAAATAATTTTCAAGATTTGAAATTCATGATTTAATACTTATACGAGCCAAAAAGCTTAAAAATAACATTCAACACTTTTAATTATTTTTTAAACTTGTACTAGGCAAAAAGTTTAAAAAATAATTTTCAAGAGTTGAAATTCATGATTTAATACTTGTACGAGCCAAAAAGTTTAAAAAATAATTTTCAAGAGTTGAAATTCATGATTTAATGCTTGTACGAGCCAAAAAGTTTAAAAAATAATTTTCAAGAGTTGAAATTCATGATTTAATACTTATACGAGCCAAAAAGCTTAAAAATAACATTCAACAGTTTTAATTATTTTTTAAACTTGTACGAGGCAAAAAGTTTAAAAAATAATTTTCAAGAGTTGAAATTCATGATTTAATACTTGTACGAGCCAAAAAGCTTAAAAAATAATTTTGAAGAGTTGAAATTCAAGATTTAATAATTGTACGAGCCAAAAAGCTTAAAAATAACATTCAACAGTTTTAATTATTTTTTAAACTTGTACGAGGCAAAAAGTTTAAAAAATAATTTTCAAGAATGGAAATTCATGATTTAATACTTGTACGAGCCAAACAGTTTAAAAAATAATTTTCACGAGTTGGAATTCATGATTTAATACTTGTACCAGGCAAAAAGTTTAAAAAATAATTTTCAGAGTTGAAATTCATAATTTAATACTTGTACGAGCCACAAAGCTTAAAAAATAATTTTCAAGAGTTGAAATTCATGATTTAATACTTATACGAGCCAAAAAGCTTAAAAATAACATTCAACAGTTTTAATTATTTTTTAAACTTGTACGAGGCAAAAGGTTTAAAAAATAATTTTCAAGAGTTGAAATTCATGATTTAATACTTGTACGAGCCAAAAAGCCTACAAATAACATTTACAGTTTTAGTTATTTTTTAAACTTGTACGAGGCAAAAAGTTTAAAAAATAATTTTCAAGAGTTGAAATTCATGATTTAATACTTTTACGAGCCAAAAAGTTTAAAAAATAATTTTCAAGAGTTGAAATTCATGATTTAATACTTGTACGAGCCAAAAAGCCTACAAATAACATTTACAGTTTTAATTATTTTTTAAACTTGTACGAGGCAAAAAGTTTAAAAAATAATTTTCAAGACTTGAAATTCATGATTTAATACTTTTACGAGCCAAAAAGTTTAAAAAATAATTTTCAAGAGTTGAAATTCATGATTTAATACTTGTACGACCCAAAAAGCTTAAAAAATAATTTTCAAGAGTTGAAATTCATGATTTAATACTGATACGAGCCAAAAAGCTTAAAAATAACATTTAACACTTTTAGATATTTTTTAAACTTGTACGAGGCAAAAAGGTTAAAAAATAATTTTCAAGAGTTGAAATTCATGATTTAATACTTGTACGAGCCAAAAAGTTTAAAAATATTATTCAACAGTTTTAAATATTTTTTAAACTTGTACGAGGCAAAAAGCTTAAAAAATAATTTTCAAGAGTTGAAATTCAGGATTTAATGCTTATACGAGCAAAAAAGCTTAAAAATAACATTCAACAGTTTTAATTATTTTTTAAACTTGTACGAGGCAAAAAGCTTAAAAAATAATTTTCAAGAGTTGAAATTCAAGATTTAATAATTGTACGAGCCAAAAGGCTTAAAAATTATATTCAACAGTTTTAATTATTTTTTAAACTTGTACGAGGCAAAAAGTTTAAAAAATAATGTTCAAGAGTTGAAATTCATGATTTAATACTTGTACGAGCCAAAAAGTTTAAAAAATAATTTTCAAGAGTTGAAATTCATGATTTAATACTTGTACGAGCCAAAAAGCCTACAAATTACATTCAACAGTTTTAATTATTTTTTAAACTTGTACGAGGCAAAAAGTTTAAAAAATAATTTTCAAGAGTTGAAATTCTTGATTTAATACTTTTACGAGCCAAAAAGTTTAAAAAATAATTTTCAAGAGTTGAAATTCATGATTTAATACTTGTACGAGCCTAAAAGCCTACAAATAACATTTACAGTTTTAATTATTTTTTAAACTTGTACGAGGCAAAAAGTTTAAAAAATAATTTTCAAGAGTTGAAATTCATGATTTAATACTTTTACGAGCCAAAAAGTTTAAAAAATAATTTTCAAGAGTTGAAATTCATGATTTAATACTTGTAGTAGCCAAAAAGCTTAAAAAATAATTTTCAAGAGTTGAAATTCATGATTTAATACTGATACGAGCCAAAGAGCTTAAAAATAACATTCAACACTTTTAGATATTTTTTAAACTTGTACGAGGCAAAAAGTTTAAAAAATAATTTTCAAGAGTTGAAATTCATGATTTAATACTTGTACGAGCCAAAAAGCTTAAAAAATAATTTTGAAGAGTTGAAATTCAAGATTTAATAATTGTACGAGCCAAAAAGCTTAAAAATAACATTCAACAGTTTTAATTATTTTTTAAACTTGTACGAGGCAAAAAGTTTAAAAAATAATTTTCAAGAATTGAAATTCATGATTTAATACTTGTACGAGCCAAACAGTTTAAAAAATAATTTTCACGAGTTGAAATTCATGATTTAATACTTGTACGTGCCAAAAAATTTAAAAAATAATTTTAAAGAGTTGAAATTCATAATTTAATACTTGTACGAGCCAAAAAGCTTAAAAAATAATTTTCAAGAGTTGAAATTCATGATTTAATACTTATACGAGCCAAAAAGCTTAAAAATAACATTCAACAGTTTTAATTATTTTTTAATCTTGTACGAGCCAAAAAGTTGAAAAAATAATTTTCAAGAGTTGAAACTCATGATTTAATACTTGTACGAGCCAAAAAGCTTAAAAAATAATTTTCAAGAGTTGAAATTCATGATTTAATACTTATACGAGCCAAAAAGCTTAAAAATAACATTCAACAGTTTTAATTATTTTTTAAACTTGTACGAGGCAAAAAGTTTAAAAAATAATTTTCAAGAGTTGAAATTCATGATTTAATGCTTGTACGAGCCAAAAAGTTTAAAAAATAATTTTCAAGAGTTGAAACTCATGATTTAATACTTGTACGAGCCAAAAAGCTTAAAAAATAATTTTCAAGAGTTGAAATTCATGATTTAATACTTATACGAGCCAAAAAGCTTAAAAATAACATTCAACAGTTTTAATTATTTTTTAAACTTGTACGAGGCAAAAAGTTTAAAAAATAATTTTCAAGAGTTGAAATTCATGATTTAATACTTGTACGTGCCAAAAAATTTAAAAAATAATTTTTAAGAGTTGAAATTCATGATTTAATACTTGTACGAGCCAAAAAGCTTAAAAAATAATTTTCAAGAGTTGAAATTCATGATTTAATACTTATACGAGCCAAAAAGCTTAAAAATAACATTCAACAGTTTTAATCATTTTTTAAACTTGTACGAGCCAAAAAGTTGAAAAAATAATTTTCAAGAGTTGAAACTCATGATTTAATACTTGTACAAGCCAAAAAGTTTAAAAAATAATTTTCAAGAGTTGAAATTCATGATTTAATACTTGTACGAGCCAAAAAGCCTACAAATAACATTTACAGTTTTAGTTATTTTTTAAACTTGTACGAAGCGAAAAGTTTAAAAAATAATTTTTAAGAGTTGAAATTCATGATTTAATACTTATACGAGCCAAAAAGCAAACAATTAACATTTACAGTTTTAATTATTTTGTAAGCTTGTACGAGGCAAAAAGCTAAAAAAAAATTTTCAAGAGTTGAAATTCATGATTTAATGCTTGTACGAGCCAAAAAGTTTAAAAAATAATTTTCAAGAGTTGAAATTCATGATTTAATACTTATACGAGCCAAAAAGCTTAAAAATAACATTCAACAGTTTTAATTATTTTTTAAACTTGTACGAGGCAAAAAGTTTAAAAAATAATTTTCAAGAGTTGAAACTCATGATTTAATACTTGTACGTGCCAAAAAATTTAAAAAATAATTTTTAAGAGTTGAAATTCATGATTTAATACTTGTACGAGCCAAAAAGCTTAAAAAATAATTTTCAAGAGTTGAAATTCATGATTTAATACTTATACGAGCCAAAAAGCTTAAAAATAACATTCAACAGTTTTAATCATTTTTTAAACTTGTACGAGCCAAAAAGTTGAAAAAATAATTTTCAAGATTTGAAACTCATGATTTAATACTTGTACGAGCCAAAAAGTTTAAAAAATAATTTTCAAGAGTTGAAATTCATGATTTAATACTTGTACGAGCCAAAAAGCCTACAAATAACATTTACAGTTTTAGTTATTTTTTAAACTTGTACGAAGCGAAAAGTTTAAAAAATAATTTTTAAGAGTTGAAATTCATGATTTAATACTTATACGAGCCAAAAAGCCAACAAATAACATTTACAGTTTTAATTATTTTGTAAGCTTGTACGAGGCAAAAAGCTAAAAAAAAAATTTTTCAAGAGTTGAAATTCATGATTTAATTCTTGTACGAGCCAAAAAGTTTAAAAAATAATTTTCAAGAGTTGAAATTCATGATTTAATACTTATACGAGCCAAAAAGCTTAAAAATAACATTCAACAGTTTTAATTATTTTTTAAACTTGTACGAGGCAAAAAGTTTAAAAAATAATTTTCAAGAGTTGAAATTCATGATTTAATACTTGTACGAGCCAAAAAGTTTAAAAAATAATTTTCAAGAGTTGAAACTCATGATTTAATACTTGTACGAGCCAAAAAGCTTAAAAAATAATTTTCAAGAGTTGAAATTCATGATTTAATACTTATACGAGCCAAAAAGCTTAAAAATAACATTCAACAGTTTTAATTATTTTTTAAACTTGTACGAGGCAAAAAGTTTAAAAAATAATTTTCAAGAGTTGAAATTCATGATTTAATACTTGTACGTGCCAAAAAATTTAAAAAATAATTTTTAAGAGTTGAAATTCATGATTTAATACTTGTACGAGCCAAAAAGCTTAAAAAATAATTTTCAAGAGTTGAAATTCATGATTTAATACTTATACGAGCCAAAAAGCTTAAAAATAACATTCAACAGTTTTAATCATTTTTTAAACTTGTACGAGCCAAAAAGTTGAAAAAATAATTTTCAAGAGTTGAAACTCATGATTTAATACTTGTACAAGCCAAAAAGTTTAAAAAATAATTTTCAAGAGTTGAAATTCATGATTTAATACTTGTACGAGCCAAAAAGCCTACAAATAACATTTACAGTTTTAGTTATTTTTTAAACTTGTACGAAGCGAAAAGTTTAAAAAATAATTTTTAAGAGTTGAAATTCATGATTTAATACTTATACGAGCCAAAAAGCAAACAATTAACATTTACAGTTTTAATTATTTTGTAAGCTTGTACGAGGCAAAAAGCTAAAAAAAAAATTTTCAAGAGTTGAAATTCATGATTTAATGCTTGTACGAGCCAAAAAGTTTAAAAAATAATTTTCAAGAGTTGAAATTCATGATTTAATACTTATACGAGCCAAAAAGCTTAAAAATAACATTCAACAGTTTTAATTATTTTTTAAACTTGTACGAGGCAAAAAGTTTAAAAAATAATTTTCAAGAGTTGAAACTCATGATTTAATACTTGTACGTGCCAAAAAATTTAAAAAATAATTTTTAAGAGTTGAAATTCATGATTTAATACTTGTACGAGCCAAAAAGCTTAAAAAATAATTTTCAAGAGTTGAAATTCATGATTTAATACTTATACGAGCCAAAAAGCTTAAAAATAACATTCAACAGTTTTAATCATTTTTTAAACTTGTACGAGCCAAAAAGTTGAAAAAATAATTTTCAAGATTTGAAACTCATGATTTAATACTTGTACGAGCCAAAAAGTTTAAAAAATAATTTTCAAGAGTTGAAATTCATGATTTAATACTTGTACGAGCCAAAAAGCCTACAAATAACATTTACAGTTTTAGTTATTTTTTAAACTTGTACGAAGCGAAAAGTTTAAAAAATAATTTTTAAGAGTTGAAATTCATGATTTAATACTTATACGAGCCAAAAAGCCAACAAATAACATTTACAGTTTTAATTATTTTGTAAGCTTGTACGAGGCAAAAAGCTAAAAAAAAAATTTTCAAGAGTTGAAATTCATGATTTAATTCTTGTACGAGCCAAAAAGTTTAAAAAATAATTTTCAAGAGTTGAAATTCATGATTTAATACTTATACGAGCCAAAAAGCTTAAAAATAACATTCAACAGTTTTAATTATTTTTTAAACTTGTACGAGGCAAAAAGTTTAAAAAATAATTTTCAAGAGTTGAAATTCATGATTTAATACTTGTACGAGCCAAAAAGCTTAAAAAATAATTTTCAAGAGTTGAAATTCATGATTTTATACTTATACGAGCCAAAAAGCTTAAAAATAACATTCAACAGTTTTAATTATTTTTTAAACTTGTACGAGGCAAAAAGTTTAAAAAATAATTTTCAAGAATTGAAATTCATGATTTAATACTTGTACGAGCCAAAAAGTTTAAAAAATGATTTTCAAGAGTTGAAATTCATGATTTAATACTTGTACGAGCCAAAAAGCCTACAAATAACATTTACAGTTTTAATTATTTTTTAAACTTGTACGAGGCAAAAAGTTTAAAAAATAATTTTCAAGAATTGAAATTCATGATTTAATACTTTAACGAGCCAAAAAGTTTAAAAAATAATTTTCAGGAGTTGAAATTCATGATTTAATACTTGTACGAGCCAAAAAGCTTAAAAAATAATTTTCAAGAGTTGAAATTCATGATTTAATACTGATACGAGCCAAAAAGCTTAAAAATAATATTCAACACTTTTAGATATTTTTTAAACTTGTACGAGGCAAAAATTTTAAAAAATAATTTTCAAGAGTTGAAATTCATGATTTAATACTTGTACGAGCCAAAAAGTTTAAAAATATTATTCAACAGTTTTAAATATTTTTTAAACTTGTACGAGGCAAAAAGCTTAAAAAATAATTTTCAAGAGTTGAAATTCAAGATTTAATAATTGTACGAGCCAAAAGGCTTAAAAATAGTATTCAACAGTTTTAATTATTTTTTAAACTTGTACGAGGCAAAAAGCTTAAAAAATAATTTTCAAGAGTTGAAATTCATGATTTAATACTTTTACGAGCCAAAAAGTTTAAAAAATAATTTTCAAGAGTTGAAATTCATGATTTAATACTTGTACGAGCCAAAAAGCTTAAAAAATAATTTTCAAGAGTTGAAATTCATGATTTAATACTTATACGAGCCAAAAAGCTTAAAAATAACATTCAACAGTTTTAATTATTTTTTAAACTTGTACGAGGCAAAAAGTTTAAAAAATAATTTTCAAGAGTTGAAATTCATGATTTAATACTTGTACGAGCCAAAAAGCTTAAAAAATAATTTTCAAGAGTTGAAATTCATGATTTAATACTTATACGAGCCAAATAGCTTAAAAATAACGTTCAACACTTTTAATTATTTTTTAAACTTGTACGAGCCAAAAAGTTTAAAAAATAATTTTCAAGAGTTGAAATTCATGATTTAATACTTATACGAGCCAAAAAGCTTAAAAATAACATTCAACAGTTTTAATTATTTTTTAAACTTGTACGAGCCAAAAAGTTTAAAAAATAATTTTCAAGAATTGAAATTCATGATTTAATACTTGTACGAGCCAAACAGTTTAAAAAATAATTTTCAAGAGTTGAAACTCATGATTTAATACTTGTACAAGCCAAAAAGTTTAAAAAATAATTTTCAAGAGTTGAAATTCATGATTTAATACTTGTACGAGCCAAAAAGCCTACAAATAACATTTACAGTTTTAGTTATTTTTTAAACTTGTACGAAGCGAAAAGTTTAAAAAATAATTTTTAAGAGTTGAAATTCATGATTTAATACTTATACGAGCCAAAAAGCAAACAATTAACATTTACAGTTTTAATTATTTTGTAAGCTTGTACGAGGCAAAAAGCTAAAAAAAAAATTTTCAAGAGTTGAAATTCATGATTTAATGCTTGTACGAGCCAAAAAGTTTAAAAAATAATTTTCAAGAGTTGAAATTCATGATTTAATACTTATACGAGCCAAAAAGCTTAAAAATAACATTCAACAGTTTTAATTATTTTTTAAACTTGTACGAGGCAAAAAGTTTAAAAAATAATTTTCAAGAGTTGAAACTCATGATTTAATACTTGTACGTGCCAAAAAATTTAAAAAATAATTTTTAAGAGTTGAAATTCATGATTTAATACTTGTACGAGCCAAAAAGCTTAAAAAATAATTTTCAAGAGTTGAAATTCATGATTTAATACTTATACGAGCCAAAAAGCTTAAAAATAACATTCAACAGTTTTATTTATTTTTTAAACTTGTACGAGCCAAAAAGTTGAAAAAATAATTTTCAAGATTTGAAACTCATGATTTAATACTTGTACGAGCCAAAAAGTTTAAAAAATAATTTTCAAGAGTTGAAATTCATGATTTAATGCTTGTACGGGCCAAAAAGCCTACAAATAACATTTACAGTTTTAGTTATTTTTTAAACTTGTACGAAGCGAAAAGTTTAAAAAATAATTTTTAAGAGTTGAAATTCATGATTTAATACTTATACGAGCCAAAAAGCCAACAAATAACATTTACAGTTTTAATTATTTTGTAAGCTTGTACGAGGCAAAAAGCTAAAAAAAAAAATTTTCAAGAGTTGAAATTCATGATTTAATGCTTGTACGAGCCAAAAAGTTTAAAAAATAATTTTCAAGAGTTGAAATTCATGATTTAATACTTATACGAGCCAAAAAGCTTAAAAATAACATTCACCAGTTTTAATTATTTTTTAAACTTGTACGAGGCAAAAAGTTTAAAAAATTTTTCAAGAGTTGAAATTCATGATTTAATACTTGTACGAGCCAAAAAGCTTAAAAAATAATTTTCAAGAGTTGAAATTCATGATTTAATGCTTGTACGAGCCAAAAAGTTTAAAAAATAATTTTCAAGAGTTGAAATTCATGATTTAATACTTATACGAGCCAAAAAGCTTAAAAATAACATTCACCAGTTTTAATTATTTTTTAAACTTGTACGAGGCAAAAAGTTTAAAAAATTTTTCAAGAGTTGAAATTCATGATTTTATACTTATACGAGCCAAAAAGCTTAAAAATAACATTCAACAGTTTTAATTATTTTTTAAACTTGTACGAGGCAAAAAGTTTAAAAAATAATTTTCAAGAATTGAAATTCATGATTTAATACTTGTACGAGCCAAAAAGTTTAAAAAATAATTTTCAAGAGTTGAAATTCATGATTTAATACTTGTACGAGCCAAAAAGCCTACAAATAACATTTACAGTTTTAATTATTTTTTAAACTTGTACGAGGCAAAAAGTTTAAAAAATAATTTTCAAGAGTTGAAATTCATGATTTAATACTTTTACGAGCCAAAAAGTTTAAAAAATAATTTTCAGGAGTTGAAATTCATGATTTAATACTTGTACGAGCCAAAAAGCTTAAAAAATAATTTTCAAGAGTTGAAATTCATGATTTAATACTGATACGAGCCAAAAAGCTTAAAAATAATATTCAACACTTTTAGATATTTTTTAAACTTGTACGAGGCAAAAATTTTAAAAAATAATTTTCCAGAGTTGAAATTCATGATTTAATACTTGTACGAGCCAAAAAGTTTAAAAAATAATTTTCAAGAGTTGAAATTCATGATTTAATACTTGTACGAGCCAAAAAGCCTACAAATAACATTTACAGTTTTAATTATTTTTTAAACTTGTACGAGGCAAAAAGTTTAAAAATTAATTTTCAAGAGTTGAAATTCATGATTTAATAATTGTACGAGCCAAAAGGCTTAAAAATAGTATTCAACAGTTTTAATTATTTTTTAAACTTGTACGAGGCAAAAAGCTTAAAAAATAATTTTCAAGAGTTGAAATTCATGATTTAATACTTTTACGAGCCAAAAAGTTTAAAAAATAATTTTCAAGAGTTGAAATTCATGATTTAATACTTGTACGAGCCAAAAAGCCTACAAATAACATTTACAGTTTTAATTATTTTTTAAACTTGTACGAGGCAAAAAGTTTAAAAATTAATTTTCAAGAGTTGAAATTCATGATTTAATACTTGTACGAGCCAAAAAGCTTAAAAAATAATTTTCAAGAGTTGAAATTCATGATTTAGTACTTATACGAGCCAAAAAGCTTAAAAATAACATTCAACACTTTTAATTATTTTTTAAACTTGTACGAGGCAAAAAGTTTAAAAAATAATTTTCAAGAGTTGAAATTCATGATTTAATACTTGTACGAGCCAAAAAGTTTAAAAAATAATTTTCAAGAGTTGAAATTCATGATTTAATGCTTGTACGAGCCAAAAAGTTTAAAAAATAATTTTCAAGAGTTGAAATTCATGATTTTATACTTATACGAGCCAAAAAGCTTAAAAATAACATTCAACAGTTTTAATTATTTTTTAAACTTGTACGAGGCAAAAAGTTTAAAAAATAATTTTCAAGAATTGAAATTCATGATTTAATACTTGTACGAGCCAAAAAGTTTAAAAAATAATTTTCAAGAGTTGAAATTCATGATTTAATACTTGTACGAGCCAAAAAGCCTACAAATAACATTTACAGTTTTAATTATTTTTTAAACTTGTACGAGGCAAAAAGTTTAAAAAATAATTTTCAAGAGTTGAAATTCATGATTTAATACTTTTACGAGCCAAAAAGTTTAAAAAATAATTTTCAGGAGTTGAAATTCATGATTTAATACTTGTACGAGCCAAAAAGCTTAAAAAATAATTTTCAAGAGTTGAAATTCATGATTTAATACTGATACGAGCCAAAAAGCTTAAAAATAATATTCAACACTTTTAGATATTTTTTAAACTTGTACGAGGCAAAAATTTTAAAAAATAATTTTCAAGAGTTGAAATTCATGATTTAATACTTGTACGAGCCAAAAAGTTTAAAAATATTATTCAACAGTTTTAAATATTTTTTAAACTTGTACGAGCCAAAAAGTTTAAAAAATAATTTTCAAGAGTTGAAATTCATGATTTAATACTTGTACGAGCCAAAAAGCTTAAAAAATAATTTTCAAGAGTTGAAATTCATGATTTAATACTTATACGAGCCAAAAAGCTTAAAAATAACATTCAACAGTTTTATTTATTTTTTAAACTTGTACGAGCCAAAAAGTTGAAAAAATAATTTTCAAGATTTGAAACTCATGATTTAATACTTGTACGAGCCAAAAAGTTTAAAAAATAATTTTCAAGAGTTGAAATTCATGATTTAATGCTTGTACGGGCCAAAAAGCCTACAAATAACATTTACAGTTTTAGTTATTTTTTAAACTTGTACGAAGCGAAAAGTTTAAAAAATAATTTTTAAGAGTTGAAATTCATGATTTAATACTTATACGAGCCAAAAAGCCAACAAATAACATTTACAGTTTTAATTATTTTGTAAGCTTGTACGAGGCAAAAAGCTAAAAAAAAAAATTTTCAAGAGTTGAAATTCATGATTTAATGCTTGTACGAGCCAAAAAGTTTAAAAAATAATTTTCAAGAGTTGAAATTCATGATTTAATACTTATACGAGCCAAAAAGCTTAAAAATAACATTCACCAGTTTTAATTATTTTTTAAACTTGTACGAGGCAAAAAGTTTAAAAAATTTTTCAAGAGTTGAAATTCATGATTTAATACTTGTACGAGCCAAAAAGCTTAAAAAATAATTTTCAAGAGTTGAAATTCATGATTTTATACTTATACGAGCCAAAAAGCTTAAAAATAACATTCAACAGTTTTAATTATTTTTTAAACTTGTACGAGGCAAAAAGTTTAAAAAATAATTTTCAAGAATTGAAATTCATGATTTAATACTTGTACGAGCCAAAAAGTTTAAAAAATAATTTTCAAGAGTTGAAATTCATGATTTAATACTTGTACGAGCCAAAAAGCCTACAAATAACATTTACAGTTTTAATTATTTTTTAAACTTGTACGAGGCAAAAAGTTTAAAAAATAATTTTCAAGAGTTGAAATTCATGATTTAATACTTTTACGAGCCAAAAAGTTTAAAAAATAATTTTCAGGAGTTGAAATTCATGATTTAATACTTGTACGAGCCAAAAAGCTTAAAAAATAATTTTCAAGAGTTGAAATTCATGATTTAATACTTGTACGAGCCAAAAAGTTTAAAAATATTATTCAACAGTTTTAAATATTTTTTAAACTTGTACGAGACAAAAAGCTTAAAAAATAATTTTCAAGAGTTGAAATTCAAGATTTAATAATTGTACGAGCCAAAAGGCTTAAAAATAGTATTCAACAGTTTTAATTATTTTTTAAACTTGTACGAGGCAAAAAGCTTAAAAAATAATTTTCAAGAGTTGAAATTCATGATTTAATACTTTTACGAGCCAAAAAGTTTAAAAAATAATTTTCAAGAGTTGAAATTCATGATTTAATACTTGTACGAGCCAAAAAGCCTACAAATAACATTTACAGTTTTAATTATTTTTTAAACTTGTACGAGGCAAAAAGTTTAAAAATTAATTTTCAAGAGTTGAAATTCATGATTTAATACTTGTACGAGCCAAAAAGCTTAAAAAATAATTTTCAAGAGTTGAAATTCATGATTTAGTACTTATACGAGCCAAAAAGCTTAAAAATAACATTCAACACTTTTAATTATTTTTTAAACTTGTACGAGGCAAAAAGTTTAAAAAATAATTTTCAAGAGTTGAAATTCATGATTTAATACTTGTACGAGCCAAAAAGTTTAAAAAATAATTTTCAAGAGTTGAAATTCATGATTTAATGCTTGTACGAGCCAAAAAGTTTAAAAAATAATTTTCAAGAGTTGAAATTCATGATTTTATACTTATACGAGCCAAAAAGCTTAAAAATAACATTCAACAGTTTTAATTATTTTTTAAACTTGTACGAGGCAAAAAGTTTAAAAAATAATTTTCAAGAATTGAAATTCATGATTTAATACTTGTACGAGCCAAAAAGTTTAAAAAATAATTTTCAAGAGTTGAAATTCATGATTTAATACTTGTACGAGCCAAAAAGCCTACAAATAACATTTACAGTTTTAATTATTTTTTAAACTTGTACGAGGCAAAAAGTTTAAAAAATAATTTTCAAGAGTTGAAATTCATGATTTAATACTTTTACGAGCCAAAAAGTTTAAAAAATAATTTTCAGGAGTTGAAATTCATGATTTAATACTTGTACGAGCCAAAAAGCTTAAAAAATAATTTTCAAGAGTTGAAATTCATGATTTAATACTGATACGAGCCAAAAAGCTTAAAAATAATATTCAACACTTTTAGATATTTTTTAAACTTGTACGAGGCAAAAATTTTAAAAAATAATTTTCAAGAGTTGAAATTCATGATTTAATACTTGTACGAGCCAAAAAGTTTAAAAATATTATTCAACAGTTTTAAATATTTTTTAAACTTGTACGAGCCAAAAAGTTTAAAAAATAATTTTCAAGAGTTGAAATTCATGATTTAATACTTGTACGAGCCAAAAAGCCTACAAATAACATTTACAGTTTTAATTATTTTTTAAACTTGTACGAGGCAAAAAGTTTAAAAATTAATTTTCAAGAGTTGAAATTCATGATTTAATGCTTGTACGAGCCAAAAAGTTTAAAAAATAATTTTCAAGAGTTGGAATTCAAGATTTAATAATTGTACGAGCCAAAAGGCTTAAAAATAGTATTCAACAGTTTTAATTATTTTTTAAACTTGTACGAGGCAAAAAGCTTAAAAAATAATTTTCAAGAGTTGAAATTCATGATTTAATACTTTTACGAGCCAAAAAGTTTAAAAAATAATTTTCAAGAGTTGAAATTCATGATTTAATACTTGTACGAGCCAAAAAGTTTAAAAATATTATTCAACAGTTTTAAATATTTTTTAAACTTGTACGAGGCAAAAAGCTTAAAAAATAATTTTCAAGAGTTGAAATTCAAGATTTAATAATTGTACGAGCCAAAAGGCTTAAAAATAGTATTCAACAGTTTTAATTATTTTTTAAACTTGTACGAGGCAAAAAGCTTAAAAAATAATTTTCAAGAGTTGAAATTCATGATTTAATACTTTTACGAGCCAAAAAGTTTAAAAAATAATTTTCAAGAGTTGAAATTCATGATTTAATACTTGTACGAGCCAAAAAGCTTAAAAAATAATTTTGAAGAGTTGAAATTCATGATTTAATACTTATACGAGCCAAATAGCTTAAAAATAACGTTCAACACTTTTAATTATTTTTTAAACTTGTACGAGCCAAAAAGTTTAAAAAATAATTTCCAAGAGTTGAAATTCATGATTTAATACTTATACGAGCCAAAAAGCTTAAAAATAACATTCAACAGTTTTAATTATTTTTTAAACTTGTACGAGGCAAAAGGTTTAAAAAATAATTTTCAAGAGTTGAAATTCATGATTTAATACTTGTACGAGCCAAAAAGCTTAAAAAATAATTTTGAAGAGTTGAAATTCAAGATTTAATAATTGTACGAGCCAAAAAGCTTAAAAATAACATTCAACAGTTTTAATTATTTTTTAAACTTGTACGAGGCAAAAAGTTTAAAAAATAATTTTCAAGAATTGAAATTCATGATTTAATACTTGTACGAGCCAAACAGTTTAAAAAATAATTTTCACGAGTTGAAATTCATGATTTAATACTTGTACGTGCCAAAAAATTTAAAAAATAATTTTAAAGAGTTGAAATTCATAATTTAATACTTGTACGAGCCAAAAAGCTTAAAAAATAATTTTCAAGAGTTGAAATTCATGATTTAATACTTATACGAGCCAAAAAGCCTACAAATAACATTTACAGTTTTAGTTATTTTTTAAACTTGTACGAGGCAAAAAGTTTAAAAAATAATTTTCAAGAGTTGAAATTCATGATTTAATACTTTTACGAGCCAAAAAGTTTAAAAAATAATTTTCAAGAGTTGAAATTCATGATTTAATACTTGTACAAGCCAAAAAGCCTACAAATAACATTTACAGTTTTAATTATTTTTTAAACTTGTACGAGGCAAAAAGGTTAAAAAATAATTTTCAAGAGTTGAAATTCATGATTTAATACTTGTACGAGCCAAAAAGTTTAAAAATATTATTCAACAGTTTTAAATATTTTTTAAACTTGTACGAGGCAAAAAGCTTAAAAAATAATTTTCAAGAGTTGAAATTCAGGATTTAATGCTTATACGAGCAAAAAAGCTTAAAAATAACATTCAACAGTTTTAATTATTTTTTAAACTTGTACGAGGCAAAAAGCTTAAAAAATAATTTTCAAGAGTTGAAATTCAAGATTTAATAATTGTACGAGCCAAAAGGCTTAAAAATAGTATTCAACAGTTTTAATTATTTTTTAAACTTGTACGAGGCAAAAAGTTTAAAAAATAATGTTCAAGAGTTGAAATTCATGATTTAATACTTGTACGAGCCAAAAAGTTTAAAAAATAATTTTCAAGAGTTGAAATTCATGATTTAATACTTGTACGAGCCAAAAAGCCTACAAATTACATTCAACAGTTTTAATTATTTTTTAAACTTGTACGAGGCAAAAAGTTTAAAAAATAATTTTCAAGAGTTGAAATTCATGATTTAATACTTTTACGAGCCAAAAAGTTTAAAAAATAATTTTCAAGAGTTGAAATTCATGATTTAATACTTGTACGAGCCAAAAAGCCTACAAATAACATTTACAGTTTTAATTATTTTTTAAACTTGTACGAGGCAAAAAGTTTAAAAAATAATTTTCAAGAATTGAAATTCAAGATTTAATAATTGTACGAGCCAAAAGGCTTAAAAATAGTATTCAACAGTTTTAATTATTTTTTAAACTTGTACGAGGCAAAAAGCTTAAAAAATAATTTTCAAGAGTTGAAATTCATGATTTAATACTTTTACGAGCCAAAAAGTTTAAAAAATAATTTTCAAGAGTTGAAATTCATGATTTAATACTTGTACGAGCCAAAAAGCTTAAAAAATAATTTTGAAGAGTTGAAATTCATGATTTAATACTTATACGAGCCAAATAGCTTAAAAATAACATTCAACACTTTTAATTATTTTTTAAACTTGTACGAGCCAAAAAGTTTAAAAAATAATTTTCAGGAGTTGAAATTCATGATTTAATACTTATACGAGCCAAAAAGCTTAAAAATAACATTTAACAGTTTTAATTATTTTTTAAACTTGTACGAGGCAAAAAGTTTAAAAAATAATTTTCAAGAGTTGAAATTCATGATTTAATACTTGTACGAGCCAAAAAGCTTAAAAAATAATTTTGAAGAGTTGAAATTCAAGATTTAATAATTGTACGAGCCAAAAAGCTTAAAAATAACATTCAACAGTTTTAATTATTTTTTAAACTTGTACGAGGCAAAAAGTTTAAAAAATAATTTTCAAGAATTGAAATTCATGATTTAATACTTGTACGAGCCAAACAGTTTAAAAAATAATTTTCACGAGTTGAAATTCATGATTTAATACTTGTACGTGCCAAAAAATTTAAAAAATAATTTTAAAGAGTTGAAATTCATAATTTAATACTTGTACGAGCCAAAAAGCTTAAAAAATAATTTTCAAGAGTTGAAATTCATGATTTAATACTTATACGAGCCAAAAAGCCTACAAATAACATTTACAGTTTTAGTTATTTTTTAAACTTGTACGAGGCAAAAAGTTTAAAAAATAATTTTCAAGAGTTGAAATTCATGATTTAATACTTTTACGAGCCAAAAAGTTTAAAAAATAATTTTCAAGAGTTGAAATTCATGATTTAATACTTGTACAAGCCAAAAAGCCTACAAATAACATTTACAGTTTTAATTATTTTTTAAACTTGTACGAGGCAAAAAGTTTAAAAAATAATTTTCAAGAGTTGAAATTCATGATTTAATACTTGTACGAGCCAAAAAGTTTAAAAATATTATTCAACAGTTTTAAATATTTTTTAAACTTGTACGAGGCAAAAAGCTTAAAAAATAATTTTCAAGAGTTGAAATTCAGGATTTAATGCTTATACGAGCAAAAAAGCTTAAAAATAACATTCAACAGTTTTAATTATTTTTTAAACTTGTACGAGGCAAAAAGCTTAAAAAATAATTTTCAAGAGTTGAAATTCAAGATTTAATAATTGTACGAGCCAAAAGGCTTAAAAAATAGTATTCAACAGTTTTAATTATTTTTTAAACTTGTACGAGGCAAAAAGTTTAAAAAATAATGTTCAAGAGTTGAAATTCATGATTTAATACTTGTACGAGCCAAAAAGTTTAAAAAATAATTTTCAAGAGTTGAAATTCATGATTTAATACTTGTACGAGCCAAAAAGCCTACAAATTACATTCAACAGTTTTAATTATTTTTTAAACTTGTACGAGGCAAAAAGTTTAAAAAATAATTTTCAAGAGTTGAAATTCATGATTTAATACTTTTACGAGCCAAAAAGTTTAAAAAATAATTTTCAAGAGTTGAAATTCATGATTTAATACTTGTACGAGCCAAAAAGCCTACAAATAACATTTACAGTTTTAATTATTTTTTAAACTTGTACGAGGCAAAAAGTTTAAAAAATAATTTTCAAGAATTGAAATTCATGATTTAATACTTTTACGAGCCAAAAAGTTTAAAAAATAATTTTCAAGAGTTGAAATTCATGATTTAATACTTGTAGTAGCCAAAAAGCTTAAAAAATAATTTTCAAGAGTTGAAATTCATGATTTAATACTGATACGAGCCAAAAAGTTTAAAAATAATATTCAACACTTTTAGATATTTTTTAAACTTGTACGAGGCAAAAAGTTTAAAAAATAATTTTCAAGAGTTGAAATTCATGATTTAATACTTGTACGAGCCAAAAAGCTTAAAAAATAATTTTGAAGAGTTGAAATTCAAGATTTAATAATTGTACGAGCCAAAAAGCTTAAAAATAACATTCAACAGTTTTAATTATTTTTTAAACTTGTACGAGGCAAAAAGTTTAAAAAATAATTTTCAAGAATTGAAATTCAATGTTTAATACTTGTACGAGCCAAACAGTTTAAAAAATAATTTTCACGGGTTGAAATTCATGATTTAATACTTGTACGTGCCAAAAAATTTAAAAAATAATTTTAAAGAGTTGAAATTCATAATTTAATACTTGTACGAGCCAAAAAGCTTAAAAAATAATTTTCAAGAGCTGAAATTCATGATTTAATACTTATACGAGCCAAAAAGCTTAAAAATAACATTCAACAGTTTTAATTATTTTTTAAACTTGTACGAGGCAAAAGGTTTAAAAAATAATTTTCAAGAGTTGAAATTCATGATTTAATACTTGTACGAGCCAAAAAGCCTACAAATAACATTTACAGTTTTAGTTATTTTTTAAACTTGTACGAGGCAAAAAGTTTAAAAAATAATTTTCAAGAGTTGAAATTCATGATTTAATACTTTTTCGAGCCAAAAAATTTAAAAAATAATTTTCAAGAGTTGAAATTCATGATTTAATACTTGTACGAGCCAAAAAGCCTACAAATAACATTGACAGTTTTAATTATTTTTTAAACTTGTACGAGGCAAAAAGTTTAAAAAATAATTTTCAAGACTTGAAATTCATGATTTAATACTTTTACGAGCCAAAAAGTTTAAAAAATAATTTTCAAGAGTTGAAATTCATGATTTAAAACTTGTACGAGCCAAAAAGCTTAAAAAATAATTTTCAAGAGTTGAAATTCATGATTTAATACTGATACGAGCCAAAAAGCTTAAAAATAACATTCAACACTTTTAGATATTTTTTAAACTTGTACGAGGCAAAAAGGTTAAAAAATAATTTTCAAGAGTTGAAATTCATGATTTAATACTTGTACGAGCCAAAAAGTTTAAAAATATTATTCAACAGTTTTAAATATTTTTTAAACTTGTACGAGGCAAAAAGCTTAAAAAATAATTTTCAAGAGTTGAAATTCAGGATTTAATGCTTATACGAGCAAAAAAGCTTAAAAATAACATTCAACAGTTTTAATTATTTTTTAAACTTGTACGAGGCAAAAAGCTTAAAAAATAATTTTCAAGAGTTGAAATTCAAGATTTAATAATTGTACGAGCCAAAAGGCTTAAAAATAGTATTCAACAGTTTTAATTATTTTTTAAACTTGTACGAGGCAAAAAGTTTAAAAAATAATGTTCAAGAGTTGAAATTCATGATTTAATACTTTTACGAGCCAAAAAGTTTAAAAAATAATTTTCAAGAGTTGAAATTCATGATTTAATACTTGTACGAGCCAAAAAGCCTACAAATAACATTTACAGTTTTAATTATTTTTTAAACTTGTACGACGCAAAAAGTTTAAAAAATAATTTTCAAGAGTTGAAATTCATGATTTAATACTTTTACGAGCCAAAAAGTTTAAAAAATAATTTTCAAGAGTTGGAATTCATGATTTAATACTTGTAGTAGCCAAAAAGCTTAAAAAATAATTTTCAAGAGTTGAAATTCATGATTTAACACTGATACGAGCCAAAAAGCTTAAAAATAACATTCAACACTTTTAGATATTTTTTAAACTTGTACGAGGCAAAAAGTTTAAAAAATAATTTTCAGGAGTTGAAATTCATGATTTAATACTTGTACGAGCCAAAAAGCTTAAAAAATAATTTTCAAGAGTTGAAATTCATGATTTAATACTGATACGAGCCAAAAAGCTTAAAAATAATATTCAACACTTTTAGATATTTTTTAAACTTGTACGAGGCAAAAAGTTTAAAAAATAATTTTCAAGAGTTGAAATTCATGATTTAATACTTGTACGAGCCAAAAAGTTTAAAAATATTATTCAACAGTTTTAAATATTTTTTAAAATTGTACGAGGCAAAAAGCTTAAAAAATAATTTTCAAGAGTTGAAATTCAAGATTTAATAATTGTACGAGCCAAAAGGCTTAAAAATAGTATTCAACAGTTTTAATTATTTTTTAAACTTGTACGAGGCAAAAAGCTTAAAAAATTATTTTCAAGAGTTGAAATTCATGATTTAATACTTTTACGAGCCAAAAAGTTTAAAAAATAATTTTCAAGAGTTGAAATTCATGATTTAATACTTGTACGAGCCAAAAAGCCTACAAATAACATTTACAGTTTTAATTATTTTTTAAACTTGTACGAGGCAAAAAGTTTAAAAAATAATTTTCAAGAGTTGAAATTCATGATTTAATACTTTTACGAGCCAAAAAGTTTAAAAAATAATTTTCAGGAGTTGAAATTCATGATTTAATACTTGTACGAGCCAAAAAGCTTAAAAAATAATTTTCAAGAGTTGAAATTCATGATTTAATACTGATACGAGCCAAAAAGCTTAAAAATAATATTCAACACTTTTAGATATTTTTTAAACTTGTACGAGGCAAAAATTTTAAAAAATAATTTTCAAGAGTTGAAATTCATGATTTAATACTTGTACGAGCCAAAAAGTTTAAAAATATTATTCAACAGTTTTAAATATTTTTTAAACTTGTACGAGGCAAAAAGCTTAAAAAATAATTTTCAAGAGTTGAAATTCAAGATTTAATAATTGTACGAGCCAAAAGGCTTAAAAATAGTATTCAACAGTTTTAATTATTTTTTAAACTTGTACGAGGCAAAAAGCTTAAAAAATAATTTTCAAGAGTTGAAATTCATGATTTAATACTTTTACGAGCCAAAAAGTTTAAAAAATAATTTTCAAGAGTTGAAATTCATGATTTAATACTTGTACGAGCCAAAAAGCTTAAAAAATAATTTTCAAGAGTTGAAATTCATGATTTAATACTTGTACGAGCCAAAAAGCCTACAAATAACATTTACAGTTTTAATTATTTTTTAAACTTGTACGAGGCAAAAAGTTTAAAAAATAATTTTCAAGAGTTGAAATTCATGATTTAATACTTTTACGAGCCAAAAAGTTTAAAAAATAATTTTCAAGAGTTGAAATTCATGATTTAATACTTGTACGAGCCAAAAAGCTTAAAAAATAATTTTCAAGAGTTGAAATTCATGATTTAATACTGATACGAGCCAAAAAGCTTAAAAATAACATTCAACAGTTTTAATTATTTTTTAAACTTGTACGAGGCAAAAAGTTTAAAAAATAATTTTCAAGAGTTGAAATTCATGATTTAATACTTGTACGAGCCAAAAAGTTTAAAAAATAATTTTCAAGAGTTGAAATTCATGATTTAATACTTGTACGAGCCAAAAAATTTAAAAAATAATTTTCAAGAGTTGAAATTCATGATTTAATACTTGTACGAGCCAAAAAGCTTAAAAAATAATTTTCAAGAGTTGAAATTCATGATTTAATACTTATACGAGCCAAAAAGCCTACAAATAACATTTACAGTTTTAATTATTTTTTAAACTTGTACGAGGCAAAAAGTTTAAAAAATAATTTTCAAGAGTTGAAATTCATGATTTAATACTTTTACGAGCCAAAAAGTTTAAAAAATAATTTTCAAGAGTTGAAATTCATGATTTAATACTTGTACGAGCCAAAAAGTTTAAAAAATAATTTTCAAGAGTTGAAATTCATGATTTAATACTTGTACGAGCCAAAAAGCTTAAAAAATAATTTTCAAGAGTTGAAATTCATGATTTAATACTTGTACGAGCCAAAAAGCTTAAAAATAATATTCAACACTTTTAGATATTTTTTAAACTTGTACGAGGCAAAAAGGTTAAAAAATAATTTTCAAGAGTTGAAATTCATGATTTAATACTTGTACGAGCCAAAAAGTTTAAAAATATTATTCAACAGTTTTAAATATTTTTTAAACTTGTACGAGGCAAAAAGCTTAAAAAATAATTTTCAAGAGTTGAAATTCATGATTTAATACTTGTACGAGCCAAAAAGCTTAAAAATAACATTCAACAGTTTTAATTATTTTTTAAACTTGTACGAGGCAAAAAGCTTAAAAAATAATTTTCAAGAGTTGAAATTCATGATTTAATACTTGTACGAGCCAAAAAGCTTAAAAAATAGTATTCAACAGTTTTGAAATTATTTTTTAAACTTGTACGAGGCAAAAAGTTTAAAAAATAATTTTCAAGAGTTGAAATTCATGATTTAATACTTGTACGAGCCAAAAAGTTTAAAAAATAATTTTCAAGAGTTGAAATTCATGATTTAATACTTGTACGAGCCAAAAAGCTTACAAATAACATTCAACAGTTTTAATTATTTTTTAAACTTGTACGAGGCAAAAAGTTTAAAAAATAATTTTCAAGAGTTGAAATTCATGATTTAATACTTTTACGAGCCAAAAAGTTTAAAAAATAATTTTCAAGAGTTGAAATTCATGATTTAATACTTGTACGAGCCAAAAAGCCTACAAATAACATTTACAGTTTTAATTATTTTTTAAACTTGTACGAGGCAAAAAGTTTAAAAAATAATTTTCAAGAGTTGAAATTCATGATTTAATACTTTTACGAGCCAAAAAGTTTAAAAAATAATTTTCAAGAGTTGAAATTCATGATTTAATACTTGTAGTAGCCAAAAAGCTTAAAAAATAATTTTCAAGAGTTGAAATTCATGATTTAATACTGATACGAGCCAAAAAGCTTAAAAATAACATTCAACACTTTTAGATATTTTTTAAACTTGTACGAGGCAAAAAGTTTAAAAAATAATTTTCAAGAGTTGAAATTCATGATTTAATACTTGTACGAGCCAAAAAGCTTAAAAAATAATTTTGAAGAGTTGAAATTCAAGATTTAATAATTGTACGAGCCAAAAAGCTTAAAAATAACATTCAACAGTTTTAATTATTTTTTAAACTTGTACGACGCAAAAAGCTTAAAAAATAATTTTTAAGAGTTGAAATTCAAGATTTATTAATTGTACGAGCCAAAAAGCTTAAAAATAACATTCAACACTTTTAGATATTTTTTAAACTTGTACGAGGCAAAAAGTTTAAAAAATAATTTTCAAGAGTTGAAATTCATGATTTAATACTTGTACGAGCCAAAAAGTTTAAAAATAATTTTCAAGAGTTGAAATTCATGATTTAATACTTGTACGAGGCAAAAAGCTTAAAAAATAATTTTCAAGAGTTGAAATTCATGATTTAATACTTATACGAGCCAAAAAGCTTAAAAATAACATTCAACAGTTTTAATTATTTTTTAAACTTGTACGAGGCAAAAAGTTTAAAAAATAATTTTCAAGAGTTGAAATTCATGATTTAATACTTGTACGAGCCAAAAAACTTAAAAATAATATTCAACAGTTTTAGTTATTTTTTAAACTTGTACGAGGCAAAAAGTTTAAAAAATAATTTTCAAGAGTTGAAATTCATGATTTAATACTTGTACGAGCCAAAAAGTTTAAAAAATAATTTTCAAGAGTTGAAATTCATGATTTAATACTTGTACAAGCCAAAAAGTTTAAAAAATAATTTTCAACAGTTTTAATTATTTTTTAAACTTGTACGAGCCAAAAAGCTTAAAAAATAATTTTCAAGAGTTGAAATTCATGATTTAATACTGATACGAGCCAAAAAGCTTAAAAATAACATTCAACACTTTTAGATATTTTTTAAACTTGTACGAGGCAAAAAGTTTAAAAAATAATTTTCAAGAGTTGAAATTCATGATTTAATACTTGTACGAGCCAAAAAGTTTAAAAATAACATTCAACAGTTTTAATTATTTTTTAAACTTGTACGAGGCAAAAAGCTTAAAAAATAATTTTCAATAGTTAAAATTCAAGATTTAATAATTGTAGGAGCCAAAAGGCTTAAAAATATTATTCAACAGTTTTAATTATTTTTTAAACTTGTACGAGGCAAAAAGCTTAAAAAATAATTTTCAAGAGTTGAAATTCAAGATTTAATAATTGTACGAGCCAAAAGGCTTAAAAATAGTATTCAACAGTTTTAATTATTTTTTAAACTTGTACGAGGCAAAAAGTTTAAAAAATAATTTTCAAGAGTTGAAATTCATGATTTAATACTTTTACGAGCCAAAAAGTTTAAAAAATAATTTTCAAGAGTTGAAATTCATGATTTAATACTTGTACGAGCCAAAAAGCCTACAAATAACATTTACAGTTTTAATTATTTTTTAAACTTGTACGAGGCAAAAAGTTTAAAAAATAATTTTCAAGAGTTGAAATTCATGATTTAATACTTTTACGAGCCAAAAAGTTTAAAAAATAATTTTCAGGAGTTGAAATTCATGATTTAATACTTGTACGAGCCAAAAAGCTTAAAAAATAATTTTCAAGAGTTGAAATTCATGATTTAATACTGATACGAGCCAAAAAGCTTAAAAATAATATTCAACACTTTTAGATATTTTTTAAACTTGTACGAGGCAAAAATTTTAAAAAATAATTTTCAAGAGTTGAAATTCATGATTTAATACTTGTACGAGCCAAAAAGTTTAAAAATATTATTCAACAGTTTTAAATATTTTTTAAACTTGTACGAGGCAAAAAGCTTAAAAAATAATTTTCAAGAGTTGAAATTCAAGATTTAATAATTGTACGAGCCAAAAGGCTTAAAAATAGTATTCAACAGTTTTAATTATTTTTTAAACTTGTACGAGGCAAAAAGCTTAAAAAATAATTTTCAAGAGTTGAAATTCATGATTTAATACTTTTACGAGCCAAAAAGTTTAAAAAATAATTTTCAAGAGTTGAAATTCATGATTTAATACTTGTACGAGCCAAAAAGCCTACAAATAACATTTACAGTTTTAATTATTTTTTAAACTTGTACGAGGCAAAAAGTTTAAAAAATAATTTTCAAGAGTTGAAATTCATGATTTAATACTTGTACGAGCCAAAAAGCTTAAAAAATAATTTTCAAGAGTTGAAATTCATGATTTAATACTTATACGAGCCAAAAAGCTTAAAAATAACATTCAACACTTTTAATTATTTTTTAAACTTGTACGAGGCAAAAAGTTTAAAAAATAATTTTCAAGAGTTGAAATTCATGATTTAATACTTTTACGAGCCAAAAAGTTTAAAAAATAATTTTCAAGAGTTGAAATTCATGATTTAATACTTGTACGAGCCAAAAAGCCTACAAATAACATTTACAGTTTTAATTATTTTTTAAACTTGTACGAGGCAAAAAGTTTAAAAAATAATTTTCAAGAGTTGAAATTCATGATTTAATACTTTTACGAGCCAAAAAGTTTAAAAAATAATTTTCAGGAGTTGAAATTCATGATTTAATACTTGTACGAGCCAAAAAGCTTAAAAAATAATTTTCAAGAGTTGAAATTCATGATTTAATACTGATACGAGCCAAAAAGCTTAAAAATAATATTCAACACTTTTAGATATTTTTTAAACTTGTACGAGGCAAAAATTTTAAAAAATAATTTTCAAGAGTTGAAATTCATGATTTAATACTTGTACGAGCCAAAAAGTTTAAAAATATTATTCAACAGTTTTAAATATTTTTAATACTTTTACGAGCCAAAAAGTTTAAAAAATAATTTTCAAGAGTTGAAATTCATGATTTAATACTTGTACGAGCCAAAAAGCCTACAAATAACATTTACAGTTTTAATTATTTTTTAAACTTGTACGAGGCAAAAAGTTTAAAAAATAATTTTCAAGAGTTGAAATTCATGATTTAATACTTGTACGAGCCAAAAAGCTTAAAAAATAATTTTCAAGAGTTGAAATTCATGATTTAATACTTATACGAGCCAAAAAGCTTAAAAATAACATTCAACACTTTTAATTATTTTTTAAACTTGTACGAGGCAAAAAATTTAAAAAAATAATTTTCAAGAGTTGAAATTCATGATTTAATACTTGTACGAGCCAAAAAGTTTAAAAAATAATTTTCAAGAGTTGAAATTCATGATTTAATGCTTGTACGAGCCAAAAAGTTTAAAAAATAATTTTCAAGAGTTGAAATTCATGATTTAATACTTATACGAGCCAAAAAGCTTAAAAATAACATTCAACAGTTTTAATTATTTTTTAAACTTGTACGAGGCAAAAAGTTTAAAAAATAATTTTCAAGAGTTGAAATTCATGATTTAATACTTGTACGAGCCAAAAAGCTTAAAAAATAATTTTCAAGAGTTGAAATTCATGATTTAATACTTATACGAGCCAAAAAGCTTAAAAATAACATTCAACACTTTTAATTATTTTTTAAACTTGTACGAGGCAAAAAGTTTAAAAAATAATTTTCAAGAGTTGAAATTCATGATTTAATACTTGTACGAGCCAAAAAGTTTAAAAAATAATTTTCAAGAGTTGAAATTCATGATTTAATGCTTGTACGAGCCAAAAAGTTTAAAAAATAATTTTCAAGAGTTGAAATTCATGATTTAATACTTATACGAGCCAAAAAGCTTAAAAATAACATTCAACAGTTTTAATTATTTTTTAAACTTGTACGAGGCAAAAAGTTTAAAAAATAATTTTCAAGAATTGAAATTCATGTTTTAATATTTGTACGAGCCAAACAGTTTAAAAAATAATTTTCAAGAGTTGAAATTCATGATTTAATACTTGTACGTGCCAAAAAATTTAAAAAATAATTTTAAAGAGTTGAAATTCATAATTTAATACTTGTACGAGCCAAAAAGCTTAAAAAATAATTTTCAAGAGTTGAAATTCATGATTTAATACTTATACGAGCCAAAAAGCTTAAAAATAACATTCAACAGTTTTAATTATTTTTTAAACTTGTACGAGGCAAAAGGTTTAAAAAATAATTTTCAAGAGTTGAAATTCATGATTTAATACTTGTACGAGCCAAAAAGCCTACAAATAACATTTACAGTTTTAGTTATTTTTTAAACTTGTACGAGGCAAAAAGTTTAAAAAATAATTTTCAAGAGTTGAAATTCATGATTTAATACTTGTACGAGCCAAAAAGCCTACAAATAACATTTACAGTTTTAATTAGTTTTTAAACTTGTACGAGCCAAAAAGTTTAAAAAATAATTTTAAAGAGTTGAAATTCATGATTTAATACTTGTACGAGCCAAAAAGCCTACAAATAACATTTACAGTTTTAATTATTTTTTAAACTTGTACGAGCCAAAAAGTTTAAAAAATAATTTTAAAGAGTTGAAATTCATGATTTAATACTTGTACGAGCCAAAAAGCCTACAAATAACATTTACAGTTTTAATTATTTTTTAAACTTGTACGAGGCAAAAGGTTTAAAAAATAATTTTCAAGAGTTGAAATTCATGATTTAATACTTGTACGAGCCAAAAAGCCTACAAATAACATTTACAGTTTTAGTTATTTTTTAAACTTGTACGAGGCAAAAAGTTTAAAAAATAATTTTCAAGAGTTGAAATTCATGATTTAATACTTTTACGAGCCAAAAAGTTTAAAAAATAATTTTCAAGACTTGAAATTCATGATTTAATACTTATACGAGCCAAAAAGCTTAAAAATAACATTCAACAGTTTTAATTATTTTTTAAACTTGTACGAGGCAAAAGGTTTAAAAAATAATTTTCAAGAGTTGAAATTCATGATTTAATACTTGTACGAGCCAAAAAGCCTACAAATAACATTTACAGTTTTAGTTATTTTTTAAACTTGTACGAGGCAAAAAGTTTAAAAAATAATTTTCAAGAGTTGAAATTCATGATTTAATACTTGTACGAGCCAAAAAGCCTACAAATAACATTTACAGTTTTAATTAGTTTTTAAACTTGTACGAGCCAAAAAGTTTAAAAAATAATTTTCAAGAGTTGAAATTCATGATTTAATACTTTTACGAGCCAAAAAGTTTAAAAAATAATTTTCAAGAGTTGGAATTCATGATTTAATACTTGTAGTAGCCAAAAAGCTTAAAAAATAATTTTCAAGAGTTGAAATTCATGATTTAACACTGATACGAGCCAAAAAGCTTAAAAATAACATTCAACACTTTTAGATATTTTTTAAACTTGTACGAGGCAAAAAGTTTAAAAAATAATTTTCAGGAGTTGAAATTCATGATTTAATACTTGTACGAGCCAAAAAGCTTAAAAAATAATTTTCAAGAGTTGAAATTCATGATTTAATACTGATACGAGCCAAAAAGCTTAAAAATAATATTCAACACTTTTAGATATTTTTTAAACTTGTACGAGGCAAAAAGTTTAAAAAATAATTTTCAAGAGTTGAAATTCATGATTTAATACTTGTACGAGCCAAAAAGTTTAAAAATATTATTCAACAGTTTTAAATATTTTTTAAACTTGTACGAGGCAAAAAGCTTAAAAAATAATTTTCAAGAGTTGAAATTCAAGATTTAATAATTGTACGAGCCAAAAGGCTTAAAAATAGTATTCAACAGTTTTAATTATTTTTTAAACTTGTACGAGGCAAAAAGCTTAAAAAATTATTTTCAAGAGTTGAAATTCATGATTTAATACTTTTACGAGCCAAAAAGTTTAAAAAATAATTTTCAAGAGTTGAAATTCATGATTTAATACTTGTACGAGCCAAAAAGCCTACAAATAACATTTACAGTTTTAATTATTTTTTAAACTTGTACGAGGCAAAAAGTTTAAAAAATAATTTTCAAGAGTTGAAATTCATGATTTAATACTTTTACGAGCCAAAAAGTTTAAAAAATAATTTTCAGGAGTTGAAATTCATGATTTAATACTTGTACGAGCCAAAAAGCTTAAAAAATAATTTTCAAGAGTTGAAATTCATGATTTAATACTGATACGAGCCAAAAAGCTTAAAAATAATATTCAACACTTTTAGATATTTTTTAAACTTGTACGAGGCAAAAATTTTAAAAAATAATTTTCAAGAGTTGAAATTCATGATTTAATACTTGTACGAGCCAAAAAGTTTAAAAATATTATTCAACAGTTTTAAATATTTTTTAAACTTGTACGAGGCAAAAAGCTTAAAAAATAATTTTCAAGAGTTGAAATTCAAGATTTAATAATTGTACGAGCCAAAAGGCTTAAAAATAGTATTCAACAGTTTTAATTATTTTTTAAACTTGTACGAGGCAAAAAGCTTAAAAAATAATTTTCAAGAGTTGAAATTCATGATTTAATACTTTTACGAGCCAAAAAGTTTAAAAAATAATTTTCAAGAGTTGAAATTCATGATTTAATACTTGTACGAGCCAAAAAGCCTACAAATAACATTTACAGTTTTAATTATTTTTTAAACTTGTACGAGGCAAAAAGTTTAAAAAATAATTTTCAAGAGTTGAAATTCATGATTTAATACTTGTACGAGCCAAAAAGCTTAAAAAATAATTTTCAAGAGTTGAAATTCATGATTTAATACTTATACGAGCCAAAAAGCTTAAAAATAACATTCAACACTTTTAATTATTTTTTAAACTTGTACGAGGCAAAAAATTTAAAAAAATAATTTTCAAGAGTTGAAATTCATGATTTAATACTTGTACGAGCCAAAAAGTTTAAAAAATAATTTTCAAGAGTTGAAATTCATGATTTAATGCTTGTACGAGCCAAAAAGTTTAAAAAATAATTTTCAAGAGTTGAAATTCATGATTTAATACTTATACGAGCCAAAAAGCTTAAAAATAACATTCAACAGTTTTAATTATTTTTTAAACTTGTACGAGGCAAAAAGTTTAAAAAATAATTTTCAAGAGTTGGAATTCATGATTTAATACTTGTACGAGCCAAAAAGCTTAAAAAATAATTTTCAAGAGTTGAAATTCATGATTTAATACTTATACGAGCCAAAAAGCTTAAAAATAACATTCAACACTTTTAATTATTTTTTAAACTTGTACGAGGCAAAAAGTTTAAAAAATAATTTTCAAGAGTTGAAATTCATGATTTAATACTTGTACGAGCCAAAAAGTTTAAAAAATAATTTTCAAGAGTTGAAATTCATGATTTAATGCTTGTACGAGCCAAAAAGTTTAAAAAATAATTTTCAAGAGTTGAAATTCATGATTTAATACTTATACGAGCCAAAAAGCTTAAAAATAACATTCAACAGTTTTAATTATTTTTTAAACTTGTACGAGGCAAAAAGTTTAAAAAATAATTTGAAATTCATGTTTTAATATTTGTACGAGCCAAAAAGCTTAAAAATAACATTCAACAGTTTTAATTATTTTTTAAACTTGTACGAGGCAAAAAGTTTAAAAAATAATTTTCAAGAATTGAAATTCATGTTTTAATATTTGTACGAGCCAAACAGTTTAAAAAATAATTTTCAAGAGTTGAAATTCATGATTTAATACTTGTACGTGCCAAAAAATTTAAAAAATAATTTTAAAGAGTTGAAATTCATAATTTAATACTTGTACGAGCCAAAAAGCTTAAAAAATAATTTTCAAGAGTTGAAATTCATGATTTAATACTTATACGAGCCAAAAAGCTTAAAAATAACATTCAACAGTTTTAATTATTTTTTAAACTTGTACGAGGCAAAAGGTTTAAAAAATAATTTTCAAGAGTTGAAATTCATGATTTAATACTTGTACGAGCCAAAAAGCCTACAAATAACATTTACAGTTTTAGTTATTTTTTAAACTTGTACGAGGCAAAAAGTTTAAAAAATAATTTTCAAGAGTTGAAATTCATGATTTAATACTTGTACGAGCCAAAAAGCCTACAAATAACATTTACAGTTTTAGATATTTTTTAAACTTGTACGAGGCAAAAAGTTTAAAAAATAATTTTCAAGAGTTGAAATTCATGATTTAATACTTGTACGAGCCAAAAAGTTTAAAAATATTATTCAACAGTTTTAAATATTTTTTAAACTTGTACGAGGCAAAAAGCTTAAAAAATAATTTTCAAGAGTTGAAATTCAAGATTTAATAATTGTACGAGCCAAAAGGCTTAAAAATAGTATTCAACAGTTTTAATTATTTTTTAAACTTGTACGAGGCAAAAAGCTTAAAAAATAATTTTCAAGAGTTGAAATTCATGATTTAATACTTTTACGAGCCAAAAAGTTTAAAAAATAATTTTCAGGAGTTGAAATTCATGATTTAATACTTGTACGAGCCAAAAAGCTTAAAAAATAATTTTCAAGAGTTGAAATTCATGATTTAATACTGATACGAGCCAAAAAGCTTAAAAATAATATTCAACACTTTTAGATATTTTTTAAACTTGTACGAGGCAAAAATTTTAAAAAATAATTTTCAAGAGTTGAAATTCATGATTTAATACTTGTACGAGCCAAAAAGTTTAAAAATATTATTCAACAGTTTTAAATATTTTTTAAACTTGTACGAGGCAAAAAGCTTAAAAAATAATTTTCAAGAGTTGAAATTCAAGATTTAATAATTGTACGAGCCAAAAGGCTTAAAAATAGTATTCAACAGTTTTAATTATTTTTTAAACTTGTACGAGGCAAAAAGCTTAAAAAATAATTTTCAAGAGTTGAAATTCATGATTTAATACTTTTACGAGCCAAAAAGTTTAAAAAATAATTTTCAAGAGTTGAAATTCATGATTTAATACTTGTACGAGCCAAAAAGCCTACAAATAACATTTACAGTTTTAATTATTTTTTAAACTTGTACGAGGCAAAAAGTTTAAAAAATAATTTTCAAGAGTTGAAATTCATGATTTAATACTTGTACGAGCCAAAAAGCTTAAAAAATAATTTTCAAGAGTTGAAATTCATGATTTAATACTTATACGAGCCAAAAAGCTTAAAAATAACATTCAACACTTTTAATTATTTTTTAAACTTGTACGAGGCAAAAAATTTAAAAAATAATTTTCAAGAGTTGAAATTCATGATTTAATACTTGTACGAGCCAAAAAGTTTAAAAAATAATTTTCAAGAGTTGAAATTCATGATTTAATGCTTGTACGAGCCAAAAAGTTTAAAAAATAATTTTCAAGAGTTGAAATTCATGATTTAATACTTATACGAGCCAAAAAGCTTAAAAATAACATTCAACAGTTTTAATTATTTTTTAAACTTGTACGAGGCAAAAAGTTTAAAAAATAATTTTCAAGAGTTGGAATTCATGATTTAATACTTGTACGAGCCAAAAAGCTTAAAAAATAATTTTCAAGAGTTGAAATTCATGATTTAATACTTATACGAGCCAAAAAGCTTAAAAATAACATTCAACACTTTTAATTATTTTTTAAACTTGTACGAGGCAAAAAGTTTAAAAAATAATTTTCAAGAGTTGAAATTCATGATTTAATACTTGTACGAGCCAAAAAGTTTAAAAAATAATTTTCAAGAGTTGAAATTCATGATTTAATGCTTGTACGAGCCAAAAAGTTTAAAAAATAATTTTCAAGAGTTGAAATTCATGATTTAATACTTATACGAGCCAAAAAGCTTAAAAATAACATTCAACAGTTTTAATTATTTTTTAAACTTGTACGAGGCAAAAAGTTTAAAAAATAATTTTCAAGAATTGAAATTCATGTTTTAATATTTGTACGAGCCAAACAGTTTAAAAAATAATTTTCAAGAGTTGAAATTCATGATTTAATACTTGTACGTGCCAAAAAATTTAAAAAATAATTTTAAAGAGTTGAAATTCATAATTTAATACTTGTACGAGCCAAGAAGCTTAAAAAATAATTTTCAAGAGTTGAAATTCATGATTTAATACTGATACGAGCCAAAAAGCTTAAAAATAACATTCAACACTTTTAGATATTTTTTAAACTTGTACGAGGCAAAAAGTTTAAAAAATAATTTTCAAGAGTTGAAATTCATGATTTAATACTTGTACGAGCCAAAAAGTTTAAAAATATTATTCAACAGTTTTAAATATTTTTTAAACTTGTACGAGGCAAAAAGCTTAAAAAATAATTTTCAAGAGTTGAAATTCAGGATTTAATGCTTATACGAGCCAAAAAGCTTAAAAATAACATTCAACAGTTTTAATTATTTTTTAAACTTGTACGAGGCAAAAAGCTTAAAAAATAATTTTCAAGAGTTGAAATTCAAGATTTAATAATTGTACGAGCCAAAAGGCTTAAAAATAGTATTCAACAGTTTTAATTATTTTTTAAACTTGTACGAGGCAAAAAGGTTAAAAATAATTTTCAAGAGTTGAAATTCATGATTTAATACTTTTACGAGCCAAAAAGTTTAAAAAATAATTTTCAAGAGTTGAAATTCATGATTTAATACTTGTACGAGCCAAAAAGCTTAAAAAATAATTTTTAAGAGTTGAAATTCATGATTTAATACTTATACGAGCCAAAAAGCTTAAAAATAACATTCAACACTTTTAATAATTTTTTAAACTTGTACGAGGCAAAAAGTTTAAAAAATAATTTTCAAGAGTTGAAATTCATGATTTAATACTTGTACGAGCCAAAAAGTTTAAAAAATAATTTTCAAGAGTTGAAATTCATGATTTAATACTTGTACGAGCCAAAAAGTTTAAAAAATAATTTTCAAGAGTTGAAATTCATGATTTAATACTTGTACGAGCCAAAAAGTTTAAAAAATAATTTTCAAGAGTTGAAATTCATGATTTAATACTTGTACGAGCCAAAAAGTTTAAAAAATAATTTTCTAGAGTTGAAATTCATGATTTAATACTTGTACGAGCCAAAAAGCTTAAAAAATAATTTTCAAGAGTTGAAATTCATGATTTAATACTGATACGAGCCAAAAAGCTTAAAAATAACATTCAACACTTTTAAATATTTTTTAAACTTGTACGAGGCAAAAAGCTTAAAAAATAATTTTCAAGAGTTGAAATTCAGGATTTAATGCTTATACGAGCAAAAAAGCTTAAAAATAACATTCAACAGTTTTAATTATTTTTTAAACTTGTACGAGGCAAAAAGCTTAAAAAATAATTTTCAAGAGTTGAAATTCAAGATTTAATAATTGTACGAGCCAAAAGGCTTAAAAATAGTATTCAACAGTTTTAATTATTTTTTCAACTTGTACGAGGAAAAAAGTTTAAAAAATAATTTTCAAGAGTTGAAATTCAGGATTTAATGCTTATACGAGCAAAAAAGCTTAAAAATAACATTCAACAGTTTTAATTATTTTTTAAACTTGTACGAGGCAAAAAGCTTAAAAAATAATTTTCAAGAGTTGAAATTCAAGATTTAATAATTGTACGAGCCAAAAGGCTTAAAAATAGTATTCAACAGTTTTAATTATTTTTTCAACTTGTACGAGGAAAAAAGTTTAAAAAATAATGTTCAAGAGTTGAAATTCATGATTTAATACTTGTACGAGCCAAAAAGTTTAAAAAATAATTTTCAAGAGTTGAAATTCATGATTTAATACTTGTACGAGCCAAAAAGCCTACAAATTACATTCAACAGTTTTAATTATTTTTTAAACTTGTACGAGGCAAAAAGTTTAAAAAATAATTTTCAAGAGTTGAAATTCATGATTTAATACTTTTACGAGCCAAAAAGTTTAAAAAATAATTTTCAAGAGTTGAAATTCATGATTTAATACTTGTACGAGCCAAAAAGCCTACAAAAAACATTTACAGTTTTAATTATTTTTTAAACTTGTACGAGGCAAAAAGTTTAAAAAATAATTTTCAAGAGTTGAAATTCATGATTTAATACTTTTACGAGCCAAAAAGTTTAAAAAATAATTTTCAAGAGTTGAAATTCATGAATTAATACTTGTACGAGCCAAAAAGCTTAAAAAATAATTTTCAAGAGTTGAAATTCATGATTTAATACTGATACGAGCCAAAAAGCTTAAAAATAACATTCAACACTTTTAGATATTTTTTAAACTTGTACGAGGCAAAAAGTTTAAAAAATAATTTTCAAGAGTTGAAATTCATGATTTAATACTTGTACGAGCCAAAAAGTTTAAAAATAGTATTCAACAGTTTTAAATATTTTTTAAACTTGTACGAGGCAAAAAGCTTAAAAAATAATTTTCAAGAGTTGAAATTCAGGATTTAATGCTTATACGAGCCAAAAAGCTTAAAAATAACATTCAACAGTTTTAATTATTTTTTAAACTTGTACGAGGCAAAAAGCTTAAAAATAATTTTCAAGAGTTGAAATTCAAGATTTAATAATTGTACGAGCCAAAAGGCTTAAAAATAGTATTCAACAGTTTTAATTATTTTTTAAACTTGTACGAGGCAAAAAGGTTAAAAATAATTTTCAAGAGTTGAAATTCATGATTTAATACTTGTACGAGCCAAAAAGCTTAAAAAATAATTTTTAAGAGTTGAAATTCATGATTTAATACTTATACGAGCCAAAAAGCTTAAAAATAACATTCAACACTTTTAATAATTTTTTAAACTTGTACGAGGCAAAAAGTTTAAAAAATAATTTTCAAGAGTTGAAATTCATGATTTAATACTTGTACGAGCCAAAAAGTTTAAAAAATAATTTTCAAGAATTGAAATTCATGATTTAATACTTGTACGAGCCAAAAAGTTTAAAAAATAATTTTCAAGAGTTGAAATTCATGATTTAATACTTGTACGAGCCAAAAAGTTTAAAAAATAATTTTCAAGAGTTGAAATTCATGATTTAATACTTGTACGAGCCAAAAAGTTTAAAAAATAATTTTCTAGAGTTGAAATTCATGATTTAATACTTGTACGAGCCAAAAAGCTTAAAAAATAATTTTCAAGAGTTGAAATTCATGATTTAATACTGATACGAGCCAAAAAGCTTAAAAATAACATTCAACACTTTTAGTTATTTTTTAAACTTGTACGAGGCAAAAAGGTTAAAAAATAATTTTCAAGAGTTGAAATTCATGATTTAATACTTGTACGAGCCAAAAAGTTTAAAAATATTATTCAACAGTTTTAAATATTTTTTAAACTTGTACGAGGCAAAAAGCTTAAAAAATAATTTTCAAGAGTTGAAATTCAGGATTTAATGCTTACACGAGCCAAAAAGCTTAAAAATAACATTCAACAGTTTTAATTATTTTTTAAACTTGTACGAAGCAAAAAGCTTAAAAATAATTTTCAAGAGTTGAAATTCAAGATTTAATAATTGTACGAACCAAAAGGCTTAAAAATAGTATTCAACAGTTTTAATTATTTTTTAAACTTGTACGAGGCAAAAAGTTTAAAAAATAATGTTCAAGAGTTGAAATTCATGATTTAATACTTGTACGAGCCAAAAAGTTTAAAAAATAATTTTCAAGAGTTGAAATTCATGATTTAATACTTGTACGAGCCAAAAAGCCTACAAATAACATTTACAGTTTTAATTATTTTTTAAACTTGTACGAGGCAAAAAGTTTAAAAATAATTTTCAAGAGTTGAAATTCATGATTTAATACTTTTACGAGCCAAAAAGTTTAAAAAATAATTTTCAAGAGTTGAAATTCATGATTTAATACTTGTACGAGCCAAAAAGCCTACAAATAACATTTACAGTTTTAATTATTTTTTAAACTTGTACGAGGCAAAAAGTTTAAAAAATAATTTTCAAGAGTTGAAATTCATGATTTAATACTTGTACGAGCCAAAAAGCTTAAAAAATAATTTTCAAGAGTTGAAATTCATGATTTAATACTTATACGAGCCAAAAAGCTTAAAAATAACATTCAACAGTTTTAATTATTTTTTAAACTTGTACGAGGCAAAAAGTTTAAAAATAATTTTCAAGAGTTGAAATTCATGATTTAATACTTTTACGAGCCAAAAAGTTTAAAAAATAATTTTCAAGAGTTGAAATTCATGATTTAATACTTGTACGAGCCAAAAAGCCTACAAATAACATTTACAGTTTTAATTATTTTTTAAACTTGTACGAGGCAAAAAGTTTAAAAAATAATTTTCAAGAGTTGAAATTCATGATTTAATTCTTGTACGAGCCAAAAAGTTTAAAAAATAATTTTCAAGAGTTAAAATTCATGATTTAATGCTTGTACGAGCCAAAAAGTTAAAAAAATAATTTTCAAGAGTTGAAATTCATGATTTAATACTTATACGAGCCAAAAAGCTTAAAAATAACATTCAACAGTTTTAATTATTTTTTAAACTTGTACGAGGCAAAAAGTTTAAAAAATAATTTTTAATAGTTGAAATTCATGATTTAATACTTGTACGAGCCAAAAGGCTTAAAAAATAATTTTCAAGAATTGAAATTCATGATTTAATACTTGTACGTGCCAAAAAATTTAAAAAATAATTTTAAAGAGTTGAAATTCATAATTTACTACTTGTACGAGCCAAAAAGCTTAAAAAATAATTTTCAAGAGTTGAAATTCATGATTTAATACTTATACGAGCCAAAAAGCTTAAAAATAACATTCAACAGTTTTAATTATTTTTTAAACTTGTACGAGGCAAAAGGTTTAAAAAATAATTTTCAAGAGTTGAAACTCATGATTTAATACTTGTACGAGCCAAAAAGTTTAAAAAATAATTTTCAAGGGTTGAAATTCATGATTTAATACTTGTACGAGCCAAAAAGACTACAAATAACATTTACAGTTTTAGTTATTTTTTAAACTTGTACGAGGCAAAAAGTTTAAAAAATAATTTTCAAGAGTTGAAATTCATGATTTAATACTTGTACGAGCCAAAAAGTTTAAAAAATAATTTTCAAGAGTTGAAATTCATGATTTAATACTTGTACGAGCCAAAAGGCTTAAAAATAGTATTCAACAGTTTTAATTATTTTTTAAACTTGTACGAGGCAAAAAGTTTAAAAAATAATGTTCAAGAGTTGAAATTCATGATTTAATACTTGTACGAGCCAAAAAGTTTAAAAAATAATTTTCAAGAGTTGAAATTCATGATTTAATACTTGTACGAGCCAAAAAGCCTACAAATAACATTTACAGTTTTAATTATTTTTTAAACTTGTACGAGGCAAAAAGTTTAAAAATAATTTTCAAGAGTTAAAATTCATGATTTAATACTTTTACGAGCCAAAAAGTTTAAAAAATAATTTTCAAGAGTTGAAATTCATGATTTAATACTTTTACGAGCCAAAAAGTTTAAAAAATAATTTTCAAGAGTTGAAATTCATGATTTAATACTTGTACGAGCCAAAAAGCCTACAAATAACATTTACAGTTTTAATTATTTTTTAAACTTGTACGAGGCAAAAAGTTTAAAAAATAATTTTCAAGAGTTGAAATTCATGATTTAATACTTGTACGAGCCAAAAAGCTTAAAAAATAATTTTCAAGAGTTGAAATTCATGATTTAATACTTATACGAGCCAAAAAGCTTAAAAATAACATTCAACAGTTTTAATTATTTTTTAAACTTGTACGAGGCAAAAAGTTTAAAAATAATTTTCAAGAGTTGAAATTCATGATTTAATACTTTTACGAGCCAAAAAGTTTAAAAAATAATTTTCAAGAGTTGAAATTCATGATTTAATACTTGTACGAGCCAAAAAGCCTACAAATAACATTTACAGTTTTAATTATTTTTTAAACTTGTACGAGGCAAAAAGTTTAAAAAATAATTTTCAAGAGTTGAAATTCATGATTTAATTCTTGTACGAGCCAAAAAGTTTAAAAAATAATTTTCAAGAGTTAAAATTCATGATTTAATGCTTGTACGAGCCAAAAAGTTAAAAAAATAATTTTCAAGAGTTGAAATTCATGATTTAATACTTATACGAGCCAAAAAGCTTAAAAATAACATTCAACAGTTTTAATTATTTTTTAAACTTGTACGAGGCAAAAAGTTTAAAAAATAATTTTTAATAGTTGAAATTCATGATTTAATACTTGTACGAGCCAAAAGGCTTAAAAAATAATTTTCAAGAATTGAAATTCATGATTTAATACTTGTACGTGCCAAAAAATTTAAAAAATAATTTTAAAGAGTTGAAATTCATAATTTACTACTTGTACGAGCCAAAAAGCTTAAAAATAACATTCAACACTTTAAATTATTTTTTAAACTTGTACGAGGCAAAAAGTTTAAAAAATAATTTTCAAGAGTTGAAATTCATGATTTAATACTTGTACGAGCCAAAAAGTTTAAAAAATAATTTTCAAGAGTTGAAATTCATGATTTAATACTTGTACGAGCCAAAAGGCTTAAAAATAGTATTCAACAGTTTTAATTATTTTTTAAACTTGTACGAGGCAAAAAGTTTAAAAAATAATGTTCAAGAGTTGAAATTCATGATTTAATACTTGTACGAGCCAAAAAGTTTAAAAAATAATTTTCAAGAGTTGAAATTCATGATTTAATACTTGTACGAGCCAAAAAGCTTAAAAATAACATTCAACACTTTAAATTATTTTTTAAACTTGTACGAGCCAAAAAGTTAAAAAAATAATTTTCAAGAGTTGAAATTCATGATTTAATACTTATACGAGCCAAAAAGCTTAAAAATAACATTCAACAGTTTTAATTATTTTTTAAACTTGTACGAGGCAAAAAGTTTAAAAAATAATTTTCAAGAGTTGAAATTCATGATTTAATACTTGTACGAGCCAAAAAGTTTAAAAAATAATTTTCAAGAGTTGAAATTCATGATTTAATACTTGTACGAGCCAAAAGGCTTAAAAATAGTATTCAACAGTTTTAATTATTTTTTAAACTTGTACGAGGCAAAAAGTTTAAAAAATAATGTTCAAGAGTTGAAATTCATGATTTAATACTTGTACGAGCCAAAAAGTTTAAAAAATAATTTTCAAGAGTTGAAATTCATGATTTAATACTTGTACGAGCCAAAAAGCCTACAAATAACATTTACAGTTTTAATTATTTTTTAAACTTGTACGAGGCAAAAAGTTTAAAAATAATTTTCAAGAGTTAAAATTCATGATTTAATACTTTTACGAGCCAAAAAGTTTAAAAAATAATTTTCAAGAGTTGAAATTCATGATTTAATACTTGTACGAGCCAAAAAGCTTAAAAAATAATTTTTAAGAGTAGAAATTCATGATTTAATACTTATACGAGCCAAAAAGCTTAAAAATAACATTCAACACTTTAAATTATTTTTTAAACTTGTACGAGGCAAAAAGTTTAAAAAATAATTTTCAAGAGTTGAAATTCATGATTTAATACTTGTACGAGCCAAAAAGTTTAAAAAATAATTTTCAAGAGTTGAAATTCATGATTTAATACTTGTACGAGCCAAAAAGTTTAAAAAATAATTTTCAAGAGTTGAAATTCATGATTTAATACTTATACGAGCCAAAAAGCTTAAAAATAACATTCAACAGTTTTAATTATTTTTTAAACTTGTACGAGGCAAAAAGTTTAAAAAATAATTTTTAATAGTTGAAATTCATGATTTAATACTTGTACGAGCCAAAAGGCTTAAAAAATAATTTTCAAGAATTGAAATTCATGATTTAATACTTGTACGTGCCAAAAAATTTAAAAAATAATTTTAAAGAGTTGAAATTCATAATTTACTACTTGTACGAGCCAAAAAGCTTAAAAATAACATTCAACACTTTAAATTATTTTTTAAACTTGTACGAGGCAAAAAGTTTAAAAAATAATTTTCAAGAGTTGAAATTCATGATTTAATACTTGTACGAGCCAAAAAGTTTAAAAAATAATTTTCAAGAGTTGAAATTCATGATTTAATACTTGTACGAGCCAAAAGGCTTAAAAATAGTATTCAACAGTTTTAATTATTTTTTAAACTTGTACGAGGCAAAAAGTTTAAAAAATAATGTTCAAGAGTTGAAATTCATGATTTAATACTTGTACGAGCCAAAAAGTTTAAAAAATAATTTTCAAGAGTTGAAATTCATGATTTAATACTTGTACGAGCCAAAAAGCTTAAAAATAACATTCAACACTTTAAATTATTTTTTAAACTTGTACGAGCCAAAAAGTTAAAAAATAATTTTCAAGAGTTGAAATTCATGATTTAATACTTATACGAGCCAAAAAGCTTAAAAATAACATTCAACAGTTTTAATTATTTTTTAAACTTGTACGAGGCAAAAAGTTTAAAAAATAATTTTCAAGAGTTGAAATTCATGATTTAATACTTGTACGAGCCAAAAAGTTTAAAAAATAATTTTCAAGAGTTGAAATTCATGATTTAATACTTGTACGAGCCAAAAGGCTTAAAAATAGTATTCAACAGTTTTAATTATTTTTTAAACTTGTACGAGGCAAAAAGTTTAAAAAATAATGTTCAAGAGTTGAAATTCATGATTTAATACTTGTACGAGCCAAAAAGTTTAAAAAATAATTTTCAAGAGTTGAAATTCATGATTTAATACTTGTACGAGCCAAAAAAGCCTACAAATAACATTTACAGTTTTAATTATTTTTTAAACTTGTACGAGGCAAAAAGTTTAAAAATAATTTTCAAGAGTTAAAATTCATGATTTAATACTTTTACGAGCCAAAAAGTTTAAAAAATAATTTTCAAGAGTTGAAATTCATGATTTAATACTTGTACGAGCCAAAAAGCTTAAAAAATAATTTTTAAGAGTTGAAATTCATGATTTAATACTTATACGAGCCAAAAAGCTTAAAAATAACATTCAACACTTTAAATTATTTTTTAAACTTGTACGAGGCAAAAAGTTTAAAAAATAATTTTCAAGAGTTGAAATTCATGATTTAATACTTGTACGAGCCAAAAAGTTTAAAAAATAATTTTCAAGAGTTGAAATTCATGATTTAATACTTGTACGAGCCAAAAAGTTTAAAAAATAATTTTCAAGAGTTGAAATTCATGATTTAATACTTGTACGAGCCAAAAAGCTTAAAAATTAATTTTCAAGAGTTGAAATTCATGATTTAATACTGATACGAGCCAAAAAGCTTAAAAATAACATTCAACACTTTTAGATATTTTTTAAACTTGTACGAGGCAAAAAGTTTAAAAAATAATTTTCAAGAGTTGAAATTCACGATTTAATACTTGTACGAGCCAAAAAGTTTAAAAATATTATTCAACAGTTTTAAATATTTTTTAAACTTGTACGAGGCAAAAAGCTTAAAAAATAATTTTCAAGAGTTGAAATTCAAGATTTAATAATTGTACGAGCCAAAAGGCTTAAAAATAGTATTCAACAGTTTTAATTATTTTTTAAACTTGTACGAGGCAAAAAGTTTAAAAAATAATGTTCAAGAGTTGAAATTCATGATTTAATACTTGTACGAGCCAAAAAGTTTAAAAAATAATTTTCAAGAGTTGAAATTCATGATTTATTACTTGTACGAGCCAAAAAGTCTACAAATAACATTTACAGTTTTAATTATTTTTTAAACTTGTACGAGGCAAAAAGTTTAAAAATAATTTACAAGAGTTGAAATTCATGATTTAATACTTTTACGAGCCAAAAAGTTTAAAAAATAATTTTCAAGAGTTGAAATTCATGATTTAATACTTGTACGAGCCAAAAAGCTTAAAAAATAATTTTCAAGAGTTGAAATTCATGATTTAATACTTATACGAGCCAAAAAGCTTAAAAATAACATTCAACAGTTTTAATTATTTTTTAAACTTGTACGAGGCAAAAAGCTTAAAAAATAATTTTCAAGAGTTGAAATTCATGATTTAATACTTTTACGAGCCAAAAAGTTTAAAAAATAATTTTCAAGAGTTGAAATTCATGATTTAATACTTGTACGAGCCAAAAAGCTTAAAAAATAATTTTTAAGAGTTGAAATTCATGATTTAATACTTATACGAGCCAAAAAGCTTAAAAATAACATTCAACACTTTTAATTATTTTTTAAACTTGTACGAGGCAAAAAGTTTAAAAAATAATTTTCAAGAGTTGAAATTCATGATTTAATACTTGTACGAGCCAAAAAGTTTAAAAAATAATTTTCAAGAGTTGAAATTCATGATTTAATAATTATACGATCCAAAAAGCTTAAAAATAACATTCAACAGTTTTAATTATTTTTTAAACTTGTACGAGGCAAAAAGCTTAAAAAATAATTTTCAAGAATTGATATTCATGACTTAATACTTGTACGAGCCAAAAAGCTTAAAAAATAATTTTCAAGAGTTGAAATTCAGGATTTAATGCTTATACGAGCCAAAAAGCCTAAAAATAACATTTACAGTTTTAATTATTTTTTAAACTTGTACGAGGCAAAAAGCTTAAAAAATAATTTTCAAGAGTTGAAATTCAAGATTTAATAATTGTACGAGCCAAAAGGCTTAAAAATAGTATTCAACAGTTTTAATTATTTTTTAAACTTGTACGAGGCAAAAAGTTTAAAAAATAATTTTCAAGAGTTGAAATTCATGATTTAATACTTGTACGAGCCAAAAAGCTTAAAAAATAATTTTCAAGAGTTGAAATTCATGATTTAATACTTATACGAGCCAAAAAGCTTAAAAATAACATTCAACAGTTTTAATTATTTTTTAAACTTGTACGAGGCAAAAAGCTTAAAAAGTAATTTTCAAGAGTTGAAATTCAAGATTTAATAATTGTACGAGCCAAAAGGCTTAAAAATAATATTCAACAGTTTTAATTATTTTTTAAACTTGTACGAGCCAAAAAGTTTAAAAAATAATTTTCAAGAGTTGAAATTCATGATTTAATACTTGTACGAGCCAAAAAGTTTAAAAAATAATTTTCAAGAGTTGAAATTCATGATTTAATACTTTTACGAGCCAAAAAGTTTAAAAAATAATTTTCAAGAGTTGAAATTCATGATTTAATACTTGTACGAGCCAAAAAGCTTAAAAAATAATTTTCAAGAGTTGAAATTCAGGATTTAATGCTTATACGAGCCAAAAAGCTTACAAATAACATTTACAGTTTTAATTATTTTTTAAACTTGTACGAGGCAAAAAGCTTAAAAAATAATTTTCAAGAGTTGAAATTCAAGATTTAATAATTGTACGAGCCAAAAGGCTTAAAAATAGTATTCAACAGTTTTAATTATTTTTTAAACTTGTACGAGGCAAAAAGTTTAAAAAATAATTTTCAAGAGTTGAAATTCATGATTTAATACTTGTACGAGCCAAAAAGCTTAAAAAATAATTTTCAAGAGTTGAAATTCATGATTTAATACTTATACGAGCCAAAAAGCTTAAAAATAACATTCAACAGTTTTAATTATTTTTTAAACTTGTACGAGGCAAAAAGCTTAAAAAGTAATTTTCAAGAGTTGGAATTCAAGATTTAATAATTGTACGAGCCAAAAGGCTTAAAAATAATATTCAACAGTTTTAATTATTTTTTAAACTTGTACGAGCCAAAAATATTAAAAAATAATTTTCAAGATTTGAAATTCATGATTTAATACTTGTACGAGCCAAAAAGTTTAAAAAATCATTTTCAAGAGTTGAAATTCATGATTTAATACTTGTACGAGCCAAAAAGCTTAAAAAATAATTTTCAAGAGTTGAAATTCATGATTTAATAATTATACGATCCAAAAAGCTTAAAAATAACATTCAACAGTTTTAATTATTTTTTAAACTTGTACGAGGCAAAAAGCTTAAAAAATAATTTTCAAGAATTGATATTCATGACTTAATACTTGTACGAGCCAAAAAGCTTAAAAAATAATTTTCAAGAGTTGAAATTCAGGATTTAATGCTTATACGAGCCAAAAAGCCTACAAATAACATTTACAGTTTTAATTATTTTTTAAACTTGTACGAGGCAAAAAGCTTAAAAAATAATTTTCAAGAGTTGAAATTCAAGATTTAATAATTGTACGAGCCAAAAGGCTTAAAAATAGTATTCAACAGTTTTAATTATTTTTTAAACTTGTACGAGGCAAAAAGTTTAAAAAATAATTTTCAAGAGTTGAAATTCATGATTTAATACTTGTACGAGCCAAAAAGTTTAAAAAATAATTTTCAAGAGTTGAAATTCATGATTTAATACTTGTATGAGCCAAAAAGCCTACAAATAACATTTACAGTTTTAATTATTTTTTAAACTTGTACGAGGCAAAAAGTTTAAAAAATAATTTTCAAGAGTTGAAATTCATGATTTAATACTTTTACGAGCCAAAAAGTTTAAAAAATAATTTTCAAGAGTTGAAATTCATGATTTAATACTTGTACGAGCCAAAAAGCCTACAAATAACATTTACAGTTTTAATTATTTTTTAAACTTGTACGACGCAAAAAGTTTAAAAAATAATTTTCAAGAGTTGAAATTCATGATTTAATACTTTTACGAGCCAAAAAGTTTAAAAAATAATTTTCAAGAGTTGAAATTTATGATTTAATACTTGTACGAGCCAAAAAGTTTAAAAAATAATTTTCAAGAGTTGAAATTCATGATTTAATACTTGTACGAGCCAAAAAGCTTAAAAAATAATTTTCAAGAGTTGAAATTCATGATTTAATAATTATACGATCCAAAAAGCTTAAAAATAACATTCAACAGTTTTAATTATTTTTTAAACTTGAACGAGGAAAAAAGCTTAAAAAATAATTTTCAAGAATTGATATTCATGACTTAATACTTGTACGAGCCAAAAAGCTTAAAAAATAATTTTCAAGAGTTGAAATTCAGGATTTAATGCTTATACGAGCCAAAAAGCTTAAAAATAACATTCAACAGTTTTAATTATTTTTTAAACTTGTACGAGGCAAAAAGCTTAAAAATAATTTTCAAGAGTTGAAATTCAAGATTTAATAATTGTACGAGCCAAAAGGCTTAAAAATAGTATTCAACAGTTTTAATTATTTTTTAAACTTGTACGAGGCAAAAAGTTTAAAAAATAATGTTCAAGAGTTGAAATTCATGATTTAATACTTGTACGAGCCAAAAAGTTTAAAAAATAATTTTCAAGAGTTGAAATTCATGATTTAATACTTGTACGAGCCAAAAAGCCTACAAATAACATTTACAGTTTTAATTATTTTTTAAACTTGTACGAGGCAAAAAGTTTAAAAATAATTTTCAAGAGTTGAAATTCATGATTTAATACTTTTACGAGCCAAAAAGTTTAAAAAATAATTTTCAAGAGTTGAAATTCATGATTTAATACTTGTACGAGCCAAAAAGCTTAAAAAATAATTTTTAAGAGTTGAAATTCATGATTTAATACTTATACGAGCCAAAAAGCTTAAAAATAACATTCAACACTTTTAATTATTTTTTAAACTTGTACGAGGCAAAAGGTTTAAAAAATAATTTTCAAGAGTTGAAATTCATGATTTAATACTTGTACGAGCCAAAAAGTTTAAAAAATAATTTTCAAGAGTTGAAATTCATGATTTAATACTTGTACGAGCCAAAAAGTTTAAAAAATAATTTTCAAGAGTTGAAATTCATGATTTAATAATTATACGATCCAAAAAGCTTAAAAATAACATTCAACAGTTTTAATTATTTTTTAAACTTGTACGAGGCAAACAGCTTAAAAAATAATTTTCAAGAATTGATATTCATGACTTAATACTTGTACGAGCCAAAAAGCTTAAAAAATAATTTTCAAGAGTTGAAAGTCAGGATTTAATGCTTATACAAGCCAAAAAGCCTACAAATAACATTTACAGTTTTAATTATTTTTTAAACTTGTACGAGGCAAAAAGCTTAAAAAATAATTTTCAAGAGTTGAAATTCAAGATTTAATAATTGTACGAGCCAAAAGGCTTAAAAATAGTATTCAACAGTTTTAATTATTTTTTAAACTTGTACGAGGCAAAAAGTTTAAAAAATAATTTTCAAGAGTTGAAATTCATGATTTAATACTTGTACGAGCCAAAAAGTTTAAAAAATAATTTTCTAGAGCTGAAATTCATGATTTAATACTTGTACGATACAAAAAGCTTAAAAAATAATTTTCAAGAGTTGAAATTCATGATTTAATACTGATACGAGCCAAAAAGCTTAAAAATAACATTCAACACTTTTAGATATTTTTTAAACTTGTACGAGGCAAAAAGTTTAAAAAATAATTTTCAAGAGTTGAAATTCATGATTTAATACTTGTACCAGCCAAAAAGTTTAAAAATATTATTCAACAGTTTTAAATATTTTTTAAACTTGTACGAGGCAAAAAGCTTAAAAAATAATTTTCAAGAGTTGAAATTCAGGATTTAATGCTTATACGAGCCAAAAAGCTTAAAAATAACATTCAACAGTTTTAATTATTTTTTAAACTTGTACGAGCAAAAAGCTTAAAAATAATTTTCAAGAGTTGAAATTCAAGATTTAATAATTGTACGAGCCAAAAGGCTTAAAAATAGTATTCAACAGTTTTAATTATTTTTTAAACTTGTACGAGGCAAAAAGTTTAAAAAATAATGTTCAAGAGTTGAAATTCATGACTTAATACTTGTACGAGCCAAAAAGTTTAAAAAATAATTTTCAAGAGTTGAAATTCATGATTTAATACTTGTACGAGCCAAAAAGCCTACAAATAACATTTACAGTTTTAATTATTTTTTAAACTTGTACGAGGCAAAAAGTTTAAAAATAATTTTCAAGAGTTGAAATTCATGATTTAATACTTTTACGAGCCAAAAAGTTTAAAAAATAATTTTCAAGAGTTGAAATTCATGATTTAATACTTGAACGAGCCAAAAAGCCTACAAATAACATTTACAGTTTTAATTATTTTTTAAACTTGTACGAGGCAAAAAGTTTAAAAAATAATTTTCAAGAGTTGAAATTCATGATTTAATACTTGTACGAGCCAAAAAGCTTAAAAAATAATTTTCAAGAGTTGAAATTCATGATTTAATACTTATACGAGCCAATAAGCTTAAAAATAACATTCAACACTTTTAATTATTTTTTAAACTTGTACGAGGCAAAAAGTTTAAAAAATAATTTTCAAGAGTTGAAATTCATGATTTAATGTTTGTACGAGCCAAAAAGTTTAAAAAATAATTTTCAAGAGTTGAAATTCATGATTTAATGCTTGTACGAGCCAAAAAGTTAAAAAAATAATTTTCAAGAGTTGAAATTCATGATTTAATACTTATACGAGCCAAAAAGCTTAAAAATAACATTCAACAGTTTTAATTATTTTTTAAACTTGTACGAGGCAAAAAGTTTAAAAAATAATTTTCAATAGTTGAAATTCATGATTTAATACTTGTACGAGCCAAAAAGCTTAAAAAATAATTTTCAAGAATTGAAATTCATGATTTAATACTTGTACGTGCCAAAAAATTTAAAAAATAATTTTAAAGAGTTGAAATTCATAATTTAATACTTGTACGAGCCGAAAAGCTTAAAAAATAATTTTCAAGAGTTGAAATTCATGATTTAATACTTATACGAGCCAAAAAGCTTAAAAATAACATTCAACAGTTTTAATTATTTTTTAAACTTGTACGAGGCAAAAGGTTTAAAAAATAATTTTCAAGAGTTGAAATTCATGATTTTATACTTGTACGAGCCAAAAAGTTTAAAAATATTATTCAACAGTTTTAAATATTTTTTAAACTTGTACGAGGCAAAAAGCTTAAAAAATAATTTTCAAGAGTTGAAATTCAGGATTTAATGCTTATACGAGGCAAAAAGCTTAAAAATAACATTCAACAGTTTTAATTATTTTTTAAACTTGTACGAGGCAAAAAGCTTAAAAATAATTTTCAAGAGTTGAAATTCAAGATTTAATAATTGTACGAGCCAAAAGGCTTAAAAATAGTATTCAACAGTTTTAATTATTTTTTAAACTTGTACGAGGCAAAAAGTTTAAAAAATAATGTTCAAGAGTTGAAATTCATGATTTAATACTTGTACGAGCCAAAAACTTTAAAAAATAATTTTCAAGAGTTGAAATTCATGATTTAATACTTGTACGAGCCAAAAAGCCTACAAATAACATTTACAGTTTTAATTATTTTTTAAACTTGTACGAGGCAAAAAGTTTAAAAATAATTTTCAAGAGTTGAAATTCATGATTTAATACTTTTACGAGCCAAAAAGTTTAAAAAATAATTTTTAAGAGTTGAAATTAATGATTTAATACTTGTGCGAGCCAAAAAGCTTAAAAAATAATTTTTAAAAGTTGAAATTCATGATTTAATACTTATACGAGCCAAGAAGCTTAAAAATAACATTCAACACTTTTAATTATTTTTTAAACTTGTACGAGGCAAAAAGTTTAAAAAATAATTTTCAAGAGTTGAAATTCATGATTTAATACTTATACGAGCCAAAAAGCTTAAAAATAACATTCAACAGTTTTAATTATTTTTTAAACTTGTACGAGGCAAAAAGTTTAAAAAATAATTTTCAATAGTTGAAATTCATGATTTAATACTTGTACGAGCCAAAAAGCTTAAAAAATAATTTTCAAGAATTGAAATTCATGATTTAATACTTGTACGTGCCAAAAAATTTAAAAAATAATTTTAAAGAGTTGAAATTCATAATTTAATACTTATACGAGCCAAAAAGCTTAAAAATAACATTTAAAGTTTTAGTTATTTTTTAAACTTGTACGAGGCGAAAAGTTTAAAAAATAATTTTCAAGAGTTGAAATTCATGATTTAATACTTGTACGAGCCAAAAAGCTTAAAAAATAATTTTCAAGAGTTGAAATTCATGATTTAATACTTATACGAGCCAAAAAGCTTAAAAATAACATTCAACAGTTTTAATTATTTTTTAAACTTGTACGAGGCAAAAAGTTTAAAAAATAATTTTCAAGAGTTGAAACTCATGATTTAATACTTGTACGAGCCAAAAAGTTTAAAAAATAATTTTCAAGAGTTGAAATTCATGATTTAATACTTGTTTGAGCGAAAAAGCCTACAAATAACATTTACAGTTTTATTTATTTTTTAAACTTGTACGAGGCGAAAAGTTTAAAAAATAATTTTCAAGAGTTGAAATTCACGATTTAATACTTGTACGAGCCAAAAAGCCAACAAATAACATTTACAGTTTTAATTATTTTGTAAACTTGTACGAGGCAAAAAGCTTAAAAAATAATTTTCAAGAGTTGAAATTCAGGATTTAATGCTTATACGAGCCAAAAAGCTTAAAAATAACATTCAACAGTTTTAATTATTTTTTAAACTTGTACGAGGCAAAAAGTTTAAAAAATAATTTTCAATAGTTGAAATTCATGATTTAATACTTGTACGAGCCAAAAAGCTTAAAAAATAATTTTCAAGAATTGAAATTCATGATTTAATACTTGTACGTGCCAAAAAATTTAAAAAATAATTTTAAAGAGTTGAAATTCATAATTTAATACTTATACGAGCCAAAAAGCTTAAAAATAACATTTAAAGTTTTAGTTATTTTTTAAACTTGTACGAGGCAAAAAATTTAAAAAATAATTTTCAAGAGTTGAAATTCATGATTTAATACTTGTCAGAGCCAAAAAGCTTAAAAAATAATTTTCAAGAGTTGAAATTCATGATTTAAAACTTATACGAGCCAAAAAGCTTAAAAATAACATTCAACAGTTTTAATTATTTTTTAAACTTGTACGAGGCAAAAAGTTTAAAAAATAATTTTCAAGAGTTGAAACTCATGATTTAATACTTGTACGAGCCAAAAAGTTTAAAAAATAATTTTCAAGAGTTGAAATTCATGATTTAATACTTGTTTGAGCGAAAAAGCCTACAAATAACATTTACAGTTTTATTTATTTTTTAAACTTGTACGAGGCGAAAAGTTTAAAAAATAATTTTCAAGAGTTGAAATTCACGATTTAATACTTGTACGAGCCAAAAAGCCAACAAATAACATTTACAGTTTTAATTATTTTGTAAACTTGTACGAGGCAAAAAGTTTAAAAAATAATTTTCAAGAGTTGAAATTCAGGATTTAATGCTTATACGAGTCGAAAAGCTTAAAAATAACATTCAACAGTTTTAATTATTTTTTGAACTTGTACGAGGCAAAAAGCTTAAAAAATAATTTTCAAGAGTTGAAATTCAAGATTTATTAATTGTACGAGCCAAAAGGCTTAAAAATAGTATTCAACAGTTTTAATTATTTTTTAAACTTGTACGAGGCAAAAAGTTTAAAAAATAATTTTCAAGAGTTGAAATTCATGATTTAATACTTATACGAGCCAAAAAGCTTAAAAATAACATTTAAAGTTTTAGTTATTTTTTAAACTTGTACGAGGCGAAAAGTTTAAAAAATAATTTTCAAGAGTTGAAATTCATGATTTAATACTTGTACGAGCCAAAAAGCTTAAAAAATAATTTTCAAGAGTTGAAATTCATGATTTAATACTTATACGAGCCAAAAAGCTTAAAAATAACATTCAACAGTTTTAATTATTTTTTAAACTTGTACGAGGCAAAAAGTTTAAAAAAAAATTTTCAAGAGTTGAAACTCATGATTTAATACTTGTACGAGCCAAAAAGTTTAAAAAATAATTTTCAAGAGTTGAAATTCATGATTTAATACTTGTTTGAGCGAAAAAGCCTACAAATAACATTTACAGTTTTAGTTATTTTTTAAACTTGTACGAGGCGAAAAGTTTAAAAAATAATTTTCAAGAGTTGAAATTCATGATTTAATATTCATGATTTAATACTTGTACGAGCCAAAAAGCCAACAAATAACATTTACAGTTTTAATTATTTTGTAAACTTGTACGAGGCAAAAAGCTAAAAAAATAATTTTCAAGAGTTGAAATTCATGATTTAATACTTGTGCGAGCCAAAAAGTTTAAAAAATAATTTTCAAGAGTTGAAATTCAAGATTTAATAATTGTACGAGCCAAAAGGCTTAAAAATAATATTCAACAGTTTTAATTATTTTTTAAACTTGTACGAGGCAAAAAGTTTAAAAAATAATTTTCAAGAGTTGAAATTCATGATTTAATACTTGTGCGAGCCAAAAAGTTTAAAAAATAATTTTCAAGAGTTGAAATTCATGATTTAATACTTGTACGAGCGAAAAAGCTTAGAAACAACATTCAAAAGTTTTAAATATTTTTTAAACTTGTACGAGGCAAAAAGCTTAAAAAATAATTTTCAAGAGTTGAAATTCAGGATTTAATGCTAATACGAGCCAAAAAGCTTAAAAATAACATTCAACAGTTTTAATTATTTTTTGAACTTGTACGAGGCAAAAAGCTTAAAAAATAATTTTCAAGAGTTGAAATTCAAGATTTAATAATTGTACGAGCCAAAAGGCTTAAAAATAGTATTCAACAGTTTTAATTATTTTTTAAACTTGTACGAGGCAAAAAGTTTAAAAAATAATTTTCAAGAGTTGAAATTCATGATTTAATACTTGTACGAGCCAAAAAGTTTAAAAAATAATTTTCAAGAGTTGAAATTCATGATTTAATACTTATACGAGCCAAAAAGCTTAAAAATAACATTCAACAGTTTTAATTATTTTTTAAACTTGTACGAGGCAAAAAGTTTAAAAAATAATTTTCAAGAGTTGAAATTCATGATTTAATACTTGTACGAGCCAAAAAGCTTAAAAAATAATTTTCAAGAGTTGAAATTCATGATTTATTACTTATACGAGCCAAAAAGCTTAAAAATAACATTCAACAGTTTTAATTATTTTTTAAACTTGTACGAGGCAAAAGGTTTAAAAAATAATTTTCAAGAATTGAAATTCATGATTTAATACTTGTACGAGCCAAAAAGTTTAAAAAATAATTTTCAAGAGTTGAAATTCATGATTTAATACTTGAAGGAGCCAAAAAGCTTAGAAACAACATTCAACAGTTTTAATTGATCCTTTTTTAAACTTTTACGAGCCAAAAAGCTTAAAAAATATTTTCCAAGAATAAAAATTCATGATTTAGTACTTGTACGAGCCAAAAAGCTTAAAAAGTAATTTTCAAGAGTTGAAATTCATGATTTAATACATGTACGAGCCAAAAAATTTAAAAAGTAGTTTTCAAGAGTTTAAATTCATGATTTAATACTTGTACGAGCCAAAACGTTTAAAAAATAATTTTCAAGAGTTAACATTCATAATTTAATACTTGTAAGAGCCAAAAAGCTTAAAAATAACATTCAACAGTTTTAATTATTTTTTAAACTTGTACGAGCCAAAAAGCTTAAAAATAACATTCAATAGTTTTAATTATTTTTTAAACTTGTACGAGGCAAAATGCTTTAAAAATAATTTTCAAGATTTCAAATTCGTGATTTAATACTTGTATGAGCCAAAAAGCTTAAATATAACATTCAACAGTTTTAATTATTTTTTAAACTTGTACGAGGTTAAAAGCTTAAAAAATAATATTCAAGCGTTGAAATTCATGATTTAATACTTGTACGAGCCAAAAAGCTTAGAAACAACTTTCATTAGTTTTAATTATTTTTTAAATTTGTACGAGGCAAGAAGTTTAAAAAATAATTTTCAAGAGTTAAAATCCATGATTTATTACTTGTACGTGCAAAAAAGTTTAAAAAATAATTTTCAAGAGTTGAAATTCATGATTTAATACTTGTACGAGCCAAAAAGCTTAAAATAATTTTCAAGAGTTGAAATTCATGATTTAATACTTGTACGAGCCAAAAAGCCAACAAATAACATTTACAGTTTTAATTATTTTGTAAACTTGTACGAGGCAAAAAGCTAAAAAAATAATTTTCAAGAGTTGAAATTCATGATTTAATACTTGTGCGAGCCAAAAAGTTTAAAAAATAATTTTCAAGAGTTGAAATTCAAGATTTAATAATTGTACGAGCCAAAAGGCTTAAAAATAATATTCAACAGTTTTAATTATTTTTTAAACTTGTACGAGGCAAAAAGTTTAAAAAATAATTTTCAAGAGTTGAAATTCATGATTTAATACTTGTGCGAGCCAAAAAGTTTAAAAAATAATTTTCAAGAGTTGAAATTCATGATTTAATACTTGTACGAGCGAAAAAGCTTAGAAACAACATTCAAAAGTTTTAAATATTTTTTAAACTTGTACGAGGCAAAAAGCTTAAAAAATAATTTTCAAGAGTTGAAATTCAGGATTTAATGCTAATACGAGCCAAAAAGCTTAAAAATAACATTCAACAGTTTTAATTATTTTTTGAACTTGTACGAGGCAAAAAGCTTAAAAAATAATTTTCAAGAGTTGAAATTCAAGATTTAATAATTGTACGAGCCAAAAGGCTTAAAAATAGTATTCAACAGTTTTAATTATTTTTTAAACTTGTACGAGGCAAAAAGTTTAAAAAATAATTTTCAAGAGTTGAAATTCATGATTTAATACTTGTACGAGCCAAAAAGTTTAAAAAATAATTTTCAAGAGTTAACATTCATAATTTAATACTTGTAAGAGCCAAAAAGCTTAAAAATAACATTCAACAGTTTTAATTATTTTTTAAACTTGTACGAGCCAAAAAGCTTAAAAATAACATTCAATAGTTTTAATTATTTTTTAAACTTGTACGAGGCAAAATGCTTTAAAAATAATTTTCAAGATTTCAAATTCGTGATTTAATACTTGTATGAGCCAAAAAGCTTAAATATAACATTCAACAGTTTTAATTATTTTTTAAACTTGTACGAGGTTAAAAGCTTAAAAAATAATATTCAAGCGTTGAAATTCATGATTTAATACTTGTACGAGCCAAAAAGCTTAGAAACAACTTTCATTAGTTTTAATTATTTTTTAAATTTGTACGAGGCAAGAAGTTTAAAAAATAATTTTCAAGAGTTAAAATCCATGATTTATTACTTGTACGTGCAAAAAAGTTTAAAAAATAATTTTCAAGAGTTGAAATTCATGATTTAATACTTGTACGAGCCAAAAAGCTTAAAAAATAATTTTCAAGAGTTGAAATTCATGATTTAATACTTGTACGAGCCAAAAAGCCAACAAATAACATTTACAGTTTTAATTATTTTGTAAACTTGTACGAGGCAAAAAGCTAAAAAAATAATTTTCAAGAGTTGAAATTCATGATTTAATACTTGTGCGAGCCAAAAAGTTTAAAAAATAATTTTCAAGAGTTGAAATTCAAGATTTAATAATTGTACGAGCCAAAAGGCTTAAAAATAATATTCAACAGTTTTAATTATTTTTTAAACTTGTACGAGGCAAAAAGTTTAAAAAATAATTTTCAAGAGTTGAAATTCATGATTTAATACTTGTGCGAGCCAAAAAGTTTAAAAAATAATTTTCAAGAGTTGAAATTCATGATTTAATACTTGTACGAGCGAAAAAGCTTAGAAACAACATTCAAAAGTTTTAAATATTTTTTAAACTTGTACGAGGCAAAAAGCTTAAAAAATAATTTTCAAGAGTTGAAATTCAGGATTTAATGCTAATACGAGCCAAAAAGCTTAAAAATAACATTCAACAGTTTTAATTATTTTTTGAACTTGTACGAGGCAAAAAGCTTAAAAAATAATTTTCAAGAGTTGAAATTCAAGATTTAATAATTGTACGAGCCAAAAGGCTTAAAAATAGTATTCAACAGTTTTAATTATTTTTTAAACTTGTACGAGGCAAAAAGTTTAAAAAATAATTTTCAAGAGTTGAAATTCATGATTTAATACTTGTACGAGCCAAAAAGTTTAAAAAATAATTTTCAAGAGTTGAAATTCATGATTTAATACTTTTACGAGCCAAAAAGCTTAAAAATAACATTCAACAGTTTTAATTATTTTTTAAACTTGTACGAGGCAAAAAGTTTAAAAAATAATTTTCAAGAGTTGAAATTCATGATTTAATACTTGTACGAGCCAAAAAGCTTAAAAAATAATTTTCAAGAGTTGAAATTCATGATTTATTACTTATACGAGCCAAAAAGCTTAAAAATAACATTCAACAGTTTTAATTATTTTTTAAACTTGTACGAGCCAAAAAGCTTAAAAATAACATTCAATAGTTTTAATTATTTTTTAAACTTGTACGAGGCAAAATGCTTTAAAAATAATTTTCAAGATTTCAAATTCGTGATTTAATACTTGTATGAGCCAAAAAGCTTAAATATAACATTCAACAGTTTTAATTATTTTTTAAACTTGTACGAGGTTAAAAGCTTAAAAAATAATATTCAAGCGTTGAAATTCATGATTTAATACTTGTACGAGCCAAAAAGCTTAGAAACAACTTTCATTAGTTTTAATTATTTTTTAAATTTGTACGAGGCAAGAAGTTTAAAAAATAATTTTCAAGAGTTAAAATCCATGATTTATTACTTGTACGTGCAAAAAAGTTTAAAAAATAATTTTCAAGAGTTGAAATTCATGATTTAATACTTGTACGAGCCAAAAAGCTTAAAAAATAATTTTCAAGAGTTGAAATTCATGATTTAATACTTGTACGAGCCAAAAAGCTTAAAAAATAATTTTCAAGAGTTGAAACTCATGATTTAATACTTGTACGTGCCAAAAAATTTAAAAAATAATTTTTAAGAGTTTTAATTATTTTTTAAACTTGTACGAGGCAAAAAGTTTAAAAAATAATTTTGAAGAGTTGAAACTCATGATTTAATACTTGTACGAGCCAAAAAGTTTAAAAAATAATTTTCAAGAGTTGAAATTCATGATTTAATACTTGTACGAGCCAAAAAGCCTACAAATAACATTTACAGTTTTAGTTATTTTTTAAACTTGTACGAGGCGAAAAGTTTAAAAAATAATTTTCAAGAGTTGAAATTCATGATTTAATACTTGTACGAGCCAAAAAGCCAACAAATAACATTTACAGTTTTAATTATTTTGTAAACTTAAACGAGGCAAAAAGCTAAAAAAATAATTTTCAAGAGTTGAAATTCATGATTTAATACTTGTGCGAGCCAAAAAGTTTAAAAAATAATTTTCAAGAGTTGAAATTCAAGATTTAATAATTGTACGAGCCAAAAGGCTTGAAAATAATATTCAACAGTTTTAATTATTTTTTAAACTTGTACGAGGCAAAAAGTTTAAAAAATAATTTTCAAGAGTTGAAATTCATGATTTAATACTTGTGCGAGCCAAACAGTTTAAAAAATAATTTTCAAGAGTTGAAATTCATGATTTAATACTTGTACGAGCGAAAAAGCTTAGAAACAACATTCAAAAGTTTTAAATATTTTTTAAACTTGTACGAGGCAAAAAGCTTAAAAAATAATTTTCAAGAGTTGAAATTCAGGATTTAATGCTTATACGAGCCAAAAAGCTTAAAAATAACATTCAACAGTTTTAATTATTTTTTGAACTTGTACGAGGCAAAAAGCTTAAAAAATAATTTTCAAGAGTTGAAATTCAAGATTTAATAATTGTACGAGCCAAAAGGCTTAAAAATAGTATTCAACAGTTTTAATTATTTTTTAAACTTGTACGAGGCAAAAAGTTTAAAAAATAATTTTCAAGAGTTGAAATTCATGATTTAATACTTATACGAGCCAAAAAGCTTAAAAATAACATATAAAGTTTTAGTTATTTTTTAAACTTGTACGAGGCGAAAAGTTTAAAAAATAATTTTCAAGAGTTGAAATTCATGATTTAATACTTGTACGAGCCAAAAAGCTTAAAAAAAATTTTCAAGAGTGGAAATTCATGATTTAATACTTGTGCGAGCCAAAAAGTTTAAAAAATAATTTTCAAGAGTTGAAATTCAAGATTTAATAATTGTACGAGCCAAAAGGCTTAAAAATAATATTCAACACTTTTAATTATTTTTTAAACTTGTACGAGGCAAAAAGTTTAAAAAATAATTTTCAAGAGTTGAAATTCATGATTTAATACTTGTGCGAGCCAAAAAGTTTAAAAAATAATTTTCAAGAGTTGAAATTCCTGATTTAATACTTGTACGAGCGAAAAAGCTTAGAAACAACATTCAAAAGTTTTAAATATTTTTTAAACTTGTACGAGGCAAAAAGCTTAAAAAATAATTTTCAAGAGTTGAAATTCAGGATTTAATGCTTATACGAGCCAAAAAGCTTAAAAATAACATTCAACAGTTTTAATTATTTTTTGAACTTGTACGAGGCAAAAAGCTTAAAAAATAATTTTCAAGAGTTGAAATGCAAGATTTAATAATTGTACGAGCCAAAAGGCTTAAAAATAGTTTTCAACAGTTTTAATTATTTTTTAAACTTGTACGAGGCAAAAAGTTTAAAAAGTAATTTTCAAGAGTTGAAATCCATGATTTAATACTTATACGAGCCAAAAAGCTTAAAAATAACATTTAAAGTTTTAGTTATTTTTTAAACTTGTACGAGGCGAAAAGTTTAAAAAATAATTTTCAAGAGTTGAAATTCATGATTTAATACTTGTACGAGCCAAAAAGCTTAAAAAATAATTTTCAAGAGTTGAAATTCATGATTTAATACTTATACGAGCCAAAAAGCTTAAAAATAACGTTCAACAGTTTTAATTATTTTTTAAACTTGTACAAGGCAAAAAGCTTAAAAAATAATTTTCAAGAGTTGAAATTCATGATTTAATACTTGAAGGAGCCAAAAAGCTTAGAAACAACATTCAACAGTTTTAATTGATCCTTTTTTAAACTTTTACGAGCCAAAAAGCTTAAAAAATAATTTCCAAGAATAAAAATTCATGATTTAATACTTGTACGAGCCAAAAAGCTTAAAAAGTAATTTTCAAGAGTTGAAATTCATGATTTAATACATGTACGAGCCAAAAAATTTAAAAAGTAGTTTTCAAGAGTTTAAATTCATGATTTAATACTTGTACGAGCCAAAACGTTTAAAAAATAATTTTCAAGAGTTAACATTCATAATTTAATACTTGTAAGAGCCAAAAAGCTTAAAAATAACATTCAACAGTTTTAATTATTTTTTAAACTTGTACGAGCCAAAAAGCTTAAAAATAACATTCAACAGTTTTAATTATTTTTTAAACTTGTACGAGGCAAAATGCTTTAAAAATAATTTTCAAGATTTCAAATTCGTGATTTAATACTTGTATGAGCCAAAAAGCTTAAATATAACATTCAACAGTTTTAATTATTTTTTAAACTTGTACGAGGTTAAAAGCTTAAAAAATAATATTCAAGCGTTGAAATTCATGATTTAATACTTGTACGAGCCAAAAATCTTAGAAACAACTTTCAACAGTTTTAAATATTTTTTAAATTTGTACAAGGCAAGAAGTTTAAAAAATAATTTTCAAGAGTTAAAATCCATGATTTATTACTTTAACGTGCAAAAAAGTTTAAAAAATAATTTTCAAGAGTTGAAATTCATGATTTACTACTTGTACGAGCCAAAAAGCTTAAAAAATAATTTTCAAGAGTTGAAATTCATGATTTAATACTTGTACGAGCCAAAAAGCTTAAAAAATGATTTTCAAGAGTTGAAACTCATGATTTAATACTTGTACGTGCCAAAAAGCTTAAAAAATAATTTTCAAGAGTTGAAATTCATGATTTAATACTTATACGAGCCAAAAAGCTTAAAAATAACATTCAACAGTTTTAATTATTTTTTAAACTTGTACGAGGCTAAAAGTTTAAAAAATAATTTTCAAGAGTTGAAATTCATGATTTAATACTTGTACGAGCCAAAAAGCTTAAAAAATAATTTTTAAGAGTTGAAATTCATGATTTAATACTTATACGAGCCAAAAAACTTAAAAATAACATTCAACAGTTTTAATTATTTTGTAAACTTGTACGAGGCAAAAAGCTAAAAAAATAATTTTCAAGAGTTTAAATTCATGATTTAATACTTGTGCGAGCCAAAAAGTTTAAAAAATAATTTTCAAGAGTTGAAATTCAAGATTTAATAATTGTACGAGCCAAAAGGCTTAAAAATAACATTCAACAGTTTTAATTATTTTTTAAACTTGTACGAGCCAAAAAGCTTAAAAATAACATTCAACAGTTTTAATTATTTTTTAAACTTGTACGAGGCAAAATGCTTTAAAAATAATTTTCAAGATTTCAAATTCGTGATTTAATACTTGTATGAGCCAAAAAGCTTAAATATAACATTCAACAGTTTTAATTATTTTTTAAACTTGTACGAGGTTAAAAGCTTAAAAAATAATATTCAAGCGTTGAAATTCATGATTTAATACTTGTACGAGCCAAAAATCTTAGAAACAACTTTCAACAGTTTTAAATATTTTTTAAATTTGTACGAGGCAAGAAGTTTAAAAAATAATTTTCAAGAGTTAAAATCCATGATTTATTACTTGAACGTGCAAAAAAGTTTAAAAAATAATTTTCAAGAGTTGAAATTCATGATTTACTACTTGTACGAGCCAAAAAGCTTAAAAAATAATTTTCAAGAGTTGAAATTCATGATTTAATACTTGTACGAGCCAAAAAGCTTAAAAAATAATTTTCAAGAGTTGAAACTCATGATTTAATACTTGTACGTGCCAAAAAGCTTAAAAAATAATTTTCAAGAGTTGAAATTCATGATTTAATACTTATACGAGCCAAAAAGCTTAAAAATAACATTCAACAGTTTTAATTATTTTTTAAACTTGTACGAGGCAAAAAGTTTAAAAAATAATTTTCAAGAGTTGAAATTCATGATTTAATACTTGTACGAGCCAAAAAGCTTAAAAAATAATTTTTAAGAGTTGAAATTCATGATTTAATACTTATACGAGCCAAAAAACTTAAAAATAACATTCAACAGTTTTAATTATTTTGTAAACTTGTACGAGGCAAAAAGCTAAAAAAATAATTTTCAAGAGTTGAAATTCATGATTTAATACTTGTGCGAGCCAAAAAGTTTAAAAAATAATTTTCAAGAGTTGAAATTCAAGATTTAATAATTGTACGAGCCAAAAGGCTTAAAAATAATATTCAACAGTTTTAATTATTTTTTAAACTTATACGAGGCAAAAAGTTTAAAAAATAATTTTCAAGAGTTGAAATTCATGATTTAATACCTGTGCGAGCCAAACAGTTTAAAAAATAATTTTCAAGAGTTGAAATTCATGATTTAATACTTGTACGAGCGAAAAAGCTTAGAAACAACATTCAAAAGTTTTAAATATTTTTTAAACTTGTACGAGGCAAAAAGCTTAAAAAATAATTTTCAAGAGTTGAAATTCAGGATTTAATGCTTATACGAGCCAAAAAGCTTAAAAATAACATTCAACAGTTTTAATTATTTTTTGAACTTGTAAGAGGCAAAAAGCTTAAAAAATAATTTTCAAGAGTTGAAATTCAAGATTTAATAATTGTACGAGCCAAAAGGCTTAAAAATAGTATTCAACAGTTTTAATTATTTTTTAAACTTGTACGAGGCAAAAAGTTTAAAAAATAATTTTCAAGAGTTGAAATTCATGATTTAATACTTATACGAGCCAAAAAGCTTAAAAATAACATTTAAAGTTTTAGTTATTTTTTAAACTTGTGCGAGGCGAAAAGTTTAAAAAATAATTTTCAAGAGTTGAAATTCATGATTTAATACTTGTACGAGCCAAAAAGCTTAAAAAAAATTTTCAAGAGTGGAAATTCATGATTTAATACTTGTGCGAGCCAAAAAGTTTAAAAAATAATTTTCAAGAGTTGAAATTCAAGATTTAATAATTGTACGAGCCAAAAGGCTTAAAAATAATATTCAACACTTTTAATTATTTTTTAAACTTGTACGAGGCAAAAAGTTTAAAAAATAATTTTCAAGAGTTGAAATTCATGATTTAATACTTGTGCGAGCCAAAAAGTTTAAAAAATAATTTTCAAGAGTTGAAATTCATGATTTAATACTTGTACGAGCGAAAAAGCTTAGAAACAACATTCAAAAGTTTTAAATATTTTTTAAACTTGTACGAGGCAAAAAGCTTAAAAAATAATTTTCAAGAGTTGAAATTCAGGATTTAATGCTTATACGAGCCAAAAAGCTTAAAAATAACATTCAACAGTTTTAATTATTTTTTGAACTTGTACGAGGCAAAAAGCTTAAAAAATAATTTTCAAAAGTTGAAATGCAAGATTTAATAATTGTACGAGCCAAAAGGCTTAAAAATAGTATTCAACAGTTTTAATTATTTTTTAAACTTGTACGAGGCAAAAAGTTTAAAAAATAATTTTCAAGAGTTGAAATTCATGATTTAATACTTATACGAGCCAAAAAGCTTAAAAATAACATTTAAAGTTTTAGTTATTTTTTAAACTTGTACGAGGCGAAAAGTTTAAAAAATAATTTTCAAGAGTTGAAATTCATGATTTAATACTTGTACGAGCCAAAAAGCTTAAAAAATAATTTTCAAGAGTTCAAATTCATGATTTAATACTTATACGAGCCAAAAAGCTTAAAAATAACATTCAACAGTTTTAATTATTTTTTAAACTTGTACAAGGCAAAAAGCTTAAAAAATAATTTTCAAGAGTTGAAATTCATGATTTAATACTTGAAGGAGCCAAAAAGCTTAGAAACAACATTCAACAGTTTTAATTGATCCTTTTTTAAACTTTTACGAGCCAAAAAGCTTAAAAAATAATTTCCAAGAATAAAAATTCATGATTTAATACTTGTACGAGCAAAAAAGCTTAAAAAGTAATTTTCAAGAGTTGAAATTCATGATTTAATACATGTACGAGCCAAAAAATTTAAAAAGTAGTTTTCAAGAGTTTAAATTCATGATTTAATACTTGTACGAGCCAAAACGTTTAAAAAATAATTTTCAAGAGTTAACATTCATAATTTAATACTTGTAAGAGCCAAAAAGCTTAAAAATAACATTCAACAGTTTTAATTATTTTTTAAACTTGTACGAGCCAAAAAGCTTAAAAATAACATTCAACAGTTTTAATTATTTTTTAAACTTGTACGAGGCAAAATGCTTTAAAAATAATTTTCAAGATTTCAAATTCGTGATTTAATACTTGTATGAGCCAAAAAGCTTAAATATAACATTCAACAGTTTTAATTATTTTTTAAACTTGTACGAGGTTAAAAGCTTAAAAAATAATATTCAAGCGTTGAAATTCATGATTTAATACTTGTACGAGCCAAAAAGTTTAAAAAATAATTTTCAAGAGTTGAAATTCATGATTTAATACTTGTACGAGCGAAAAAGCCTACAAATAACATTTACAGTTTTAGTTATTCTTTAAACTTGTACGAGGCGAAAAGTTTAAAAAATAATTTTCAAGAGTTGAAATTCATGATTTAATACTTGTACGAGCCAAAAAGCCAACAAATAACATTTACAGTTTTAATTATTTTGTAAACTTGTACGAGGCAAAAAGCTAAAAAAATAATTTTCAAGAGTTGAAATTCATGATTTAATACTTGTGCGAGCCAAAAAGTTTAAAAAATAATTTTCAAGAGTTGAAATTCAAGATTTAATAATTGTACGAGCCAAAAGGCTTAAAAATAATATTCAACAGTTTTAATTATTTTTTAAACTTGTACGAGGCAAAAAGTTTAAAAAATAATTTTCAAGAGTTGAAATTCATGATTTAATACTTGTGCGAGCCAAAAAGTTTAAAAAATAATTTTCAAGAGTTGAAATTCATGATTTAATACTTGTACGAGCGAAAAAGCTTAGAAACAACATTCAAAAGTTTTAAATATTTTTTAAACTTGTACGAGGCAAAAAGCTTAAAAAATAATTTTCAAGAGTTGAAATTCAGGATTTAATGCTAATACGAGCCAAAAAGCTTAAAAATAACATTCAACAGTTTTAATTATTTTTTGAACTTGTACGAGGCAAAAAAGCTTAAAAAATAATTTTCAAGAGTTGAAATTCAAGATTTAATAATTGTACGAGCCAAAAGGCTTAAAAATAGTATTCAACAGTTTTAATTATTTTTTAAACTTGTACGAGGCAAAAAGTTTAAAAAATAATTTTCAAGAGTTGAAATTCATGATTTAATACTTGTACGAGCCAAAAAGTTTAAAAAATAATTTTCAAGAGTTGAAATTCATGATTTAATACTTATACGAGCCAAAAAGCTTAAAAATAACATTCAACAGTTTTAATTATTTTTTAAACTTGTACGAGGCAAAAGGTTTAAAAAATAATTTTCAAGAATTGAAATTCATAATTTAATACTTGTACGAGCCAAAAAGTTTAAAAAATAATTTTCAAGAGTTGAAATTCATGATTTAATACTTGTACGTGCCAAAAAATTTAAAAAATAATTTTTAAGAGTTGAAATTCATGATTTAATACTTGTGCGAGCCAAAAAGCTTAAAAAATAATTTTCAAGAGTTGAAATTCATGATTTAATACTTGTACGAGCCAAAAAGCCTACAAATAACATTTACAGTTTTAGTTATTTTTTAAACTTGTACGAGGCGAAAAGTTTAAAAAATAATTTTCAAGAGTTGAAATTCATGATTTAATACTTGTACGAGCCAAAAAGCCAACAAATAACATTTACAGTTTTAATTATTTTGTAAACTTGTACGAGGCAAAAAGCTAAAAAAATAATTTTCAAGAGTTGAAATTCATGATTTAATACTTGTGCGAGCCAAAAAGTTTAAAAAATAATTTTCAAGAGTTGAAATTCAAGATTTAATAATTGTACGAGCCAAAAGGCTTAAAAATAATATTCAACAGTTTTAATTATTTTTTAAACTTGTACGAGGCAAAAAGTTTAAAAAATAATTTTCAAGAGTTGAAATTCATGATTTAATACTTGTGCGAGCCAAAAAGTTTAAAAAATAATTTTCAAGAGTTGAAATTCATGATTTAATACTTGTACGAGCGAAAAAGCTTAGAAACAACATTCAAAAGTTTTAAATATTTTTTAAACTTGTACGAGGCAAAAAGCTTAAAAAATAACATTCAACAGTTTTAATTATTTTTTAAACTTGTACGAGGCAAAAAGTTTAAAAAATAATTTTCAAGAGTTGAAATTCATGATTTAATACTTGTACGAGCCAAAAAGTTTAAAAAATAATTTTCAAGAGTTGAAATTCATGATTTAATACTTATACGAGCCAAAAAGCTTAAAAATAACATTCAACAGTTTTAATTATTTTTTAAACTTGTACGAGGCAAAAAGTTTAAAAAATAATTTTCAATAGTTGAAATTCATGATTTAATACTTGTACGAGCCAAAAAGCTTAAAAAATAATTTTCAAGAGTTGAAATTCATGATTTAATACTTATACGAGCCAAAAAGCTTAAAAATAACATTCAACAGTTTTAATTATTTTTTAAACTTGTACGAGGCAAAAGGTTTAAAAAATAATTTTCAAGAATTGAAATTCATGATTTAATACTTGTACGAGCCAAAAAGTTTAAAAAATAATTTTCAAGAGTTGAAATTCATGATTTAATACTTGTACGTGCCAAAAAATTTAAAAAATAATTTTTAAGAGTTGAAATTCATGATTTAATACTTGTGCGAGCCAAAAAGCTTAAAAAATAATTTTCAAGAGTTGAAATTCATGATTTAATACTTGTACGAGCCAAAAAGCCTACAAATAACATTTACAGTTTTAGTTATTTTTTAAACTTGTACGAGGCGAAAAGTTTAAAAAATAATTTTCAAGAGTTGAAATTCATGATTTAATACTTGTACGAGCCAAAAAGCCAACAAATAACATTTACAGTTTTAATTATTTTGTAAACTTGTACGAGGCAAAAAGCTAAAAAAATAATTTTCAAGAGTTGAAATTCATGATTTAATACTTGTGCGAGCCAAAAAGTTTAAAAAATAATTTTCAAGAGTTGAAATTCAAGATTTAATAATTGTACGAGCCAAAAGGCTTAAAAATAATATTCAACAGTTTTAATTATTTTTTAAACTTGTACGAGGCAAAAAGTTTAAAAAATAATTTTCAAGAGTTGAAATTCATGATTTAATACTTGTGCGAGCCAAAAAGTTTAAAAAATAATTTTCAAGAGTTGAAATTCATGATTTAATACTTGTACGAGCGAAAAAGCTTAGAAACAACATTCAAAAGTTTTAAATATTTTTTAAACTTGTACGAGGCAAAAAGCTTAAAAAATAATTTTCAAGAGTTGAAATTCAGGATTTAATGCTTATACGAGCCAAAAAGCTTAAAAATAACATTCAACAGTTTTAATTATTTTTTTAACTTGTACGAGGCAAAAAGCTTAAAAAATAATTTTCAAGAGTTGAAATTCAAGATTTAATAATTGTACGAGCCAAAAGGCTTAAAAATAGTATTCAACAGTTTTAATTATTTTTTAAACTTGTACGAGGCAATAAGTTTAAAAAATAATTTACAAGAGTTGAAATTCATGATTTAATACTTATACGAGCCAAAAAGCTTAAAAATAACATTTAAAGTTTTAGTTATTTTTTAAACTTGTACGAGGCGAAAAGTTTAAAAAATAATTTTCAAGAGTTGAAATTCATGATTTAATACTTGTACGAGCCAAAAAGCTTAAAAAATAATTTTCAAGAGTTGAAATCCATGATTTAATACTTATACGAGCCAAAAAGCTTAAAAATTACATTCAACAGTTTTAATTATTTTTTAAACTTGTACGAGGCAAAAAGTTTAAAAAATAATTTTCAAGAGTTGAAACTCATGATTTAATACTTGTACGAGCCAAAAAGTTTAAAAAATAATTTTCAAGAGTTGAAATTCATGATTTAATACTTGTACGAGCCAAAAAGCCTACAAATAACATTTACAGTTTTAGTTATTTTTTAAACTTGTACGAGGCGAAAAGTTTAAAAAATAATTTTCAAGAGTTGAAATTCATGATTTAATACTTGTACGAGCCAAATAGCCAACAAATAACATTTACAGTTTTAATTATTTTGTAAACTTGTACGAGGCAAAAAGCTAAAAAAATAATTTTCAAGAGTTGAAATTCAAGATTTAATAATTGTACGAGCCAAAAGGCTTAAAAATAATATTCAACAGTTTTAATTATTTTTTAAACTTGTACGAGGCAAAAAGTTTAAAAAATAATTTTCAAGAGTTGAAATTCATGATTTAATACTTGTGCGAGCCAAAAAGTTTAAAAAATAATTTTCAAGAGTTGAAATTCATGATTTAATACTTGTACGAGCGAAAAAGCTTAGAAACAACATTCAAAAGTTTTAAATATTTTTTAAACTTGTACGAGGCAAAAAGCTTAAAAAATAATTTTCAAGAGTTGAAATTCAGGATTTAATGCTTATACGAGCCAAAAAGCTTAAAAATAACATTCAACAGTTTTAATTATTTTTTGAACTTGTACGAGGCAAAAAGCTTAAAAAATAATTTTCAAGAGTTGAAATTCAAGATTTAATAATTGTACGAGCCAAAAGGCTTAAAAATAGTATTCAACAGTTTTAATTATTTTTTAAACTTGTACGAGGCAAAAAGTTTAAAAAATAATTTTCAAGAGTTGAAATTCATGATTTAATACTTGTACGAGCCAAAAAGTTTAAAAAATAATTTTCAAGAGTTGAAATTCATGATTTAATACTTATACGAGCCAAAAAGCTTAAAAATAACATTCAACAGTTTTAATTATTTTTTAAACTTGTACGAGGCAAAAAGTTTAAAAAATAATTTTCAATAGTTGAAATTCATGATTTAATACTTGTACGAGCCAAAAAGCTTAAAAAATAATTTTCAAGAGTTGAAATTCATGATTTAATACTTATACGAGCCAAAAAGCTTAAAAATAACATTCAACAGTTTTAATTATTTTTTAAACTTGTACGAGGCAAAAGGTTTAAAAAATAATTTTCAAGAGTTGAAATTCATGATTTAATACTTGTACGTGCCAAAAAATTTAAAAAATAATTTTTAAGAGTTGAAATTCATGATTTAATACTTGTGCGAGCCAAAAAGCTTAAAAAATAATTTTCAAGAGTTGAAATTCATGATTTAATACTTGTACGAGCCAAAAAGCCTACAAATAACATTTACAGTTTTAGTTATTTTTTAAACTTGTACGAGGCGAAAAGTTTAAAAAATAATTTTCAAGAGTTGAAATTCATGATTTAATACTTGTACGAGCCAAAAAGCCAACAAATAACATTTACAGTTTTAATTATTTTGTAAACTTGTACGAGGCAAAAAGCTAAAAAAATAATTTTCAAGAGTTGAAATTCATGATTTAATACTTGTGCGAGCCAAAAAGTTTAAAAAATAATTTTCAAGAGTTGAAATTCAAGATTTAATAATTGTACGAGCCAAAAGGCTTAAAAATAATATTCAACAGTTTTAATTATTTTTTAAACTTGTACGAGGCAAAAAGTTTAAAAAATAATTTTCAAGAGTTGAAATTCATGATTTAATACTTGTGCGAGCCAAAAAGTTTAAAAAATAATTTTCAAGAGTTGAAATTCATGATTTAATACTTGTACGAGCGAAAAAGCTTAGAAACAACATTCAAAAGTTTTAAATATTTTTTAAACTTGTACGAGGCAAAAAGCTTAAAAAATAATTTTCAAGAGTTGAAATTCAGGATTTAATGCTAATACGAGCCAAAAAGCTTAAAAATAACATTCAACAGTTTTAATTATTTTTTGAACTTGTACGAGGCAAAAAGCTTAAAAAATAATTTTCAAGAGTTGAAGTTCAAGATTTAATAATTGTACGAGCCAAAAGGCTTAAAAATAGTATTCAACAGTTTTAATTATTTTTTAAACTTGTACGAGGCAAAAAGTTTAAAAAATAATTTTCAAGAGTTGAAATTCATGATTTAATACTTGTACGAGCCAAAAAGCTTAAAAAATAATTTTCAAGAGTTGAAATTCATGATTTAATACTTATACGAGCCAAAAAGCTTAAAAATAACATTCAACAGTTTTAATTATTTTTTAAACTTGTACGAGGCAAAAGGTTTAAAAAATAATTTTCAAGAATTGAAATTCATGATTTAATACTTGTACGAGCCAAAAAGTTTAAAAAATAATTTTCAAGAGTTGAAATTCATGATTTAATACTTGTACGTGCCAAAAAATAAAAAAAATAATTTTTAAGAGTTGAAATTCATGATTTAATACTTATGCGAGCCAAAAAGCTTAAAAAATAATTTTCAAGAGTTGAAATTCATGATTTAATACTTGTACGAGCCAAAAAGTTTAAAAAATAATTTTCAAGAGTTGAAATTCATGATTTAATACTTATACGAGCCAAAAAGCTTAAAAATAACATTCAACAGTTTTAATTATTTTTTAAACTTGTACGAGGCAAAAAGTTTAAAAAATAATTTTCAAGAGTTGAAATTCATGATTTAATACTTGTACGAGCCAAAAAGCTTAAAAAATAATTTTCAAGAGTTGAAATTCATGATTTAATACTTATACGAGCCAAAAAGCTTAAAAATAACATTCAACAGTTTTAATTATTTTTTAAACTTGTACGAGGCAAAAGGTTTAAAAAATAATTTTCAAGAATTGAAATTCATGATTTAATACTTGTACGAGCCAAAAAGTTTAAAAAATAATTTTCAAGAGTTGAAATTCATGATTTAATACTTGTACGTGCCAAAAAATAAAAAAAATAATTTTTAAGAGTTGAAATTCATGATTTAATACTTATGCGAGCCAAAAAGCTTAAAAAATAATTTTCAAGAGTTGAAATTCATGATTTAATACTTGTACGAGCCAAAAAGTTTAAAAAATAATTTTCAAGAGTTGAAATTCATGATTTAATACTTATACGAGCCAAAAAGCTTAAAAATAACATTCAACAGTTTTAATTATTTTTTAAACTTGTACGAGGCAAAAAGTTTAAAAAATAATTTTCAAGAGTTGAAATTCATGATTTAATACTTGTACGAGCCAAAAAGCTTAAAAAATAATTTTCAAGAGTTGAAATTCATGATTTAATACTTATACGAGCCAAAAAGCTTAAAAATAACATTCAACAGTTTTAATTATTTTTTAAACTTGTACGAGGCAAAAGGTTTAAAAAATAATTTTCAAGAGTTGAAATTCATGATTTAATACTTGTACGAGCCAAAAAGCCAACAAATAACATTTACAGTTTTAATTATTTTGTAAACTTGTACGAGGCAAAAAGCTAAAAAAATAATTTTCAAGAGTTGAAATTCATGATTTAATACTTGTGCGAGCCAAAAAGTTTAAAAAATAATTTTCAAGAGTTGAAATTCAAGATTTAATAATTGTACGAGCCAAAAGGCTTAAAAATAATATTCAACAGTTTTAATTATTTTTTAAACTTGTACGAGGCAAAAAGTTTAAAAAATAATTTTCAAGAGTTGAAATTCATGATTTAATACTTGTGCGAGCCAAAAAGTTTAAAAAATAATTTTCAAGAGTTGAAATTCATGATTTAATACTTGTACGAGCGAAAAAGCTTAGAAACAACATTCAAAAGTTTTAAATATTTTTTAAACTTGTACGAGGCAAAAAGCTTAAAAAATAATTTTCAAGAGTTGAAATTCAGGATTTAATGCTTATACGAGCCAAAAAGCTTAAAAATAACATTCAACAGTTTTAATTATTTTTTTAACTTGTACGAGGCAAAAAGCTTAAAAAATAATTTTCAAGAGTTGAAATTCAAAATTTAATAAATGTACGAGCCAAAAGGCTTAAAAATAGTATTCAACAGTTTTAATTATTTTTTAAACTTGTACGAGGCAAAAAGTTTAAAAAATAATTTTCAAGAGTTGAAATTCATGATTTAATACTTATACGAGCCAAAAAGCTTAAAAATAACATTTAAAGTTTTAGTTATTTTTTAAACTTGTACGAGGCGAAAAGTTTAAAAAATAATTTTCAAGAGTTGAAATTCATGATTTAATACTTGTACGAGCCAAAAAGCTTAAAAAATAATTTTCAAGAGTTGAAATTCATGATTTAATACTTATACGAGCCAAAAAGCTTAAAAATAACATTCAACAGTTTTAATTATTTTTTAAACTTGTACGAGGCAAAAAGTTTAAAATAATTTTCAAGAGTTGAAACTCATGATTTAATACTTGTACGAGCCAAAAAGTTTAAAAAATAATTTTCAAGAGTTGAAATTCATGATTTAATACTTGTACGAGCCAAAAAGCCTACAAATAACATTTACAGTTTTAGTTATTTTTTAAACTTGTACGAGGCGAAAAGTTTAAAAAATAATTTTCAAGAGTTGAAATTCATGATTTAATACTTGTACGAGCCAAAAAGCCAACAAATAACATTTACAGTTTTAATTATTTTGTAAACTTGTACGAGGCAAAAAGCTAAAAAAATAATTTTCAAGAGTTGAAATTCATGATTTAATACTTGTGCGAGCCAAAAAGTTTAAAAAATAATTTTCATGAGTTGAAATTCAAGATTTAATAATTGTACGAGCCAAAAGGCTTAAAAATAATATTCAACAGTTTTAATTATTTTTTAAACTTGTACGAGGCAAAAAGTTTAAAAAATAATTTTCAAGAGTTGAAATTCATGATTTAATACTTGTGCGAGCCAAAAAGTTTAAAAAATAATTTTCAAGAGTTGAAATTCATGATTTAATACTTGTACGAGCGAAAAAGCTTAGAAACAACATTCAAAAGTTTTAAATATTTTTTAAACTTGTACGAGGCAAAAAGCTTAAAAAATAATTTTCAAGAGTTGAAATTCAGGATTTAATGCTTATACGAGCCAAAAAGCTTAAAAATAACATTCAACAGTTTTAATTATTTTTTTAACTTGTACGAGGCAAAAAGCTTAAAAAATAATTTTCAAGAGTTGAAATTCAAGATTTAATAATTGTACGAGCCAAAAGGCTTAAAAATAGTATTCAACAGTTTTAATTATTTTTTAAACTTGTACGAGGCAAAAAGTTTAAAAAATAATTTTCAAGAGTTGAAATTCATGATTTAATACTTATACGAGCCAAAAAGCTTAAAAATAACATTTAAAGTTTTAGTTATTTTTTAAACTTGTACGAGGCGAAAAGTTTAAAAAATAATTTTCAAGAGTTGAAATTCATGATTTAATACTTGTACGAGCCAAAAAGCTTAAAAAATAATTTTCAAGAGTTGAAATTCATGATTTAATACTTATACGAGCCAAAAAGCTTAAAAATAACATTCAACAGTTTTAATTATTTTTTAAACTTGTACGAGGCAAAAAGTTTAAAAAATAATTTTCAAGAGTTGAAACTCATGATTTAATACTTGTACGAGCCAAAAAGTTTAAAAAATAATTTTCAAGAGTTGAAATTCATGATTTAATACTTGTACGAGCAAAAAAGCCTACAAATAACATTTACAGTTTTAGTTATTTTTTAAACTTGTACGAGGCGAAAAGTTTAAAAAATAATTTTCAAGAGTTGAAATTCATGATTTAATACTTGTACGAGCCAAAAAGCCAACAAATAACATTTACAGTTTTAATTATTTTGTAAACTTGTACGAGGCAAAAAGCTAAAAAAATAATTTTCAAGAGTTGAAATTCATGATTTAATACTTGTGCGAGCCAAAAAGTTTAAAAAATAATTTTCATGAGTTGAAATTCAAGATTTAATAATTGTACGAGCCAAAAGGCTTAAAAATAATATTCAACAGTTTTAATTATTTTTTAAACTTGTACGAGGCAAAAAGTTTAAAAAATAATTTTCAAGAGTTGAAATTCATGATTTAATACTTGTGCGAGCCAAAAAGTTTAAAAAATAATTTTCAAGAGTTGAAATTCATGATTTAATACTTGTACGAGCGAAAAAGCTTAGAAACAACATTCAAAAGTTTTAAATATTTTTTAAACTTGTACGAGGCAAAAAGCTTAAAAAATAATTTTCAAGAGTTGAAATTCAGGATTTAATGCTTATACGAGCCAAAAAGCTTAAAAATAACATTCAACAGTTTTAATTATTTTTTGAACTTGTACGAGGCAAAAAGCTTAAAAAATAATTTTCAAGAGTTGAAATTCAAGATTTAATAATTGTACGAGCCAAAAGGCTTAAAAATAGTATTCAACAGTTTTAATTATTTTTTAAACTTGTACGAGGCAAAAAGTTTAAAAAATAATTTTCAAGAGTTGAAATTCATGATTTAATACTTGTACGAGCCAAAAAGTTTAAAAAATAATTTTCAAGAGTTGAAATTCATGATTTAATACTTATACGAGCCAAAAAGCTTAAAAATAACATTCAACAGTTTTAATTATTTTTTAAACTTGTACGAGGCAAAAAGTTTAAAAAATAATTTTCAATAGTTGAAATTCATGATTTAATACTTGTACGAGCCAAAAAGCTTAAAAAATAATTTTCAAGAGTTGAAATTCATGATTTAATACTTATACGAGCCAAAAAGCTTAAAAATAACATTCAACAGTTTTAATTATTTTTTAAACTTGTACGAGGCAAAAGGTTTAAAAAATAATTTTCAAGAGTTGAAATTCATGATTTAATACTTGTACGTGCCAAAAAATTTAAAAAATAATTTTTAAGAGTTGAAATTCATGATTTAATACTTGTGCGAGCCAAAAAGCTTAAAAAATAATTTTCAAGAGTTGAAATTCATGATTTAATACTTGTACGAGCCAAAAAGCCAACAAATAACATTTACAGTTTTAATTATTTTGTAAACTTGTACGAGGCAAAAAGCTAAAAAAATAATTTTCAAGAGTTGAAATTCATGATTTAATACTTGTGCGAGCCAAAAAGTTTAAAAAATAATTTTCAAGAGTTGAAATTCAAGATTTAATAATTGTACGAGCCAAAAGGCTTAAAAATAATATTCAACAGTTTTAATTATTTTTTAAACTTGTACGAGGCAAAAAGTTTAAAAAATAATTTTCAAGAGTTGAAATTCATGATTTAATACTTGTGCGAGCCAAAAAGTTTAAAAAATAATTTTCAAGAGTTGAAATTCATGATTTAATACTTGTACGAGCGAAAAAGCTTAGAAACAACATTCAAAAGTTTTAAATATTTTTTAAACTTGTACGAGGCAAAAAGCTTAAAAAATAATTTTCAAGAGTTGAAATTCAGGATTTAATGCTAATACGAGCCAAAAAGCTTAAAAATAACATTCAACAGTTTTAATTATTTTTTGAACTTGTACGAGGCAAAAAGCTTAAAAAATAATTTTCAAGAGTTGAAATTCAAGATTTAATAATTGTACGCGCCAAAAGGCTTAAAAATAGTATTCAACAGTTTTAATTATTTTTTAAACTTGTACGAGCCAAAAAGTTTAAAAAATAATTTTCAAGAGTTGAAATTCATGATTTAATACTTGTACGAGCCAAAAAGTTTAAAAAATAATTTTCAAGAGTTGAAATTCATGATTTAATACTTATACGAGCCAAAAAGCTTAAAAATAACATTCAACAGTTTTTATTATTTTTTAAACTTGTACGAGGCAAAAAGTTTAAAAAATAATTTTCAAGAGTTGAAATTCATGATTTAATACTTGTACGAGCCAAAAAGTTTAAAAAATAATTTTCAAGAGTTGAAATTCATGATTTAATACTTATACGAGCCAAAAAGCTTAAAAATAACATTTACAGTTTTAGTTATTTTTTAAACTTGTACGAGGCGAAAAGTTTAAAAAATAATTTTCAAGAATTGAAATTCATGATTTAATACTTGTACGAGCCAAAAAGTTTAAAAAATAATTTTCAAGAGTTGAAATTCATGATTTAATACTTGTACGTGCCAAAAAATTTAAAAAATAATTTTTAAGAGTTGAAATTCATGATTTAATACTTGTGCGAGCCAAAAAGCTTAAAAAATTATTGTCAAGAGTTGAAATTCATGATTTAATACTTGTACGAGCCAAAAAGCCTACAAATAACATTTACAGTTTTAGTTATTTTTTAAACTTGTACGAGGCGAAAAGTTTAAAAAATAATTTTCAAGAGTTGAAATTCATGATTTAATACTTGTACGAGCCAAAAAGCCAACAAATAACATTTACAGTTTTAATTATTTTGTAAACTTGTACAAGGCAAAAAGCTAAAAAAATAATTTTCAAGAGTTGAAATTCATGATTTAATACTTGTGCGAGCCAAAAAGTTTAAAAAATAATTTTCAAGAGTTGAAATTCAAGATTTAATAATTGTACGAGCCAAAAGGCTTAAAAATAATATTCAACAGTTTTAATTATTTTTTAAACTTGTACGAGGCAAAAAGTTTAAAAAATAATTTTCAAGAGTTGAAATTCATGATTTAATACTTGTGCGAGCCAAAAAGTTTAAAAAATAATTTTCAAGAGTTGAAATTCATGATTTAATACTTGTACGAGCGAAAAAGCTTAGAAACAACATTCAAAAGTTTTAAATATTTTTTAAACTTGAACGAGGCAAAAAGCTTAAAAAATAATTTTCAAGAGTTGAAATTCAGGATTTAATGCTTATACGAGCCAAAAAGCTTAAAAATAACATTCAACAGTTTTAATTATTTTTTGAACTTGTACGAGGCAAAAAGCTTAAAAAATAATTTTCAAGAGTTGAAATTCAAGATTTAATAATTGTACGAGCCAAAAGGCTTAAAAATAGTATTCAACAGTTTTAATTATTTTTTAAACTTGTACGAGGCAAAAAGTTTAAAAAATAATTTTCAAGAGTTGAAATTCATGATTTAATACTTATACGAGCCAAAAAGCTTAAAAATAACATTTAAAGTTTTAGTTATTTTTTAAACTTGTACTAGGCGAAAAGTTTAAAAAATAATTTTCAAGAGTTGAAATTCATGATTTAATACTTGTACGAGCCAAAAAGCTTAAAAAATAATTTTCAAGAGTTGAAATTCATGATTTAATACTTATACGAGCCAAAAAGCTTAAAAATAACATTCAACAGTTTTAATTATTTTTTAAACTTGTACGAGGCAAAAAGTTTAAAAAATAATTTTCAAGAGTTGAAATTCATGATTTAATACTTGTGCGAGCCAAAAAGTTTAAAAAATAATTTTCAAGAGTTGAAATTCATGATTTAATACTTGTACGAGCGAAAAAGCTTAGAAACAACATTCAAAAGTTTTAAATATTTTTTAAACTTGTACGAGGCAAAAAGCTTAAAAAATAATTTTCAAGAGTTGAAATTCAGGATTTAATGCTAATACGAGCCAAAAAGCTTAAAAATAACATTCAACAGTTTTAATTATTTTTTGAACTTGTACGAGGCAAAAAGCTTAAAAAATAATTTTCAAGAGTTGAAATTCAAGATTTAATAATTGTACGAGCCAAAAGGCTTAAAAATAGTATTCAACAGTTTTAATTATTTTTTAAACTTGTACGAGGCAAAAAGTTTAAAAAATAATTTTCAAGAGTTGAAATTCATGATTTAATACTTGTACGAGCCAAAAAGTTTAAAAAATAATTTTCAAGAGTTGAAATTCATGATTTAATACTTATACGAGCCAAAAAGCTTAAAAATAACATTCAACAGTTTTAATTATTTTTTAAACTTGTACGAGGCAAAAAGTTTAAAAAATAATTTTCAAGAGTTGAAATTCATGATTTAATACTTGTACGAGCCAAAAAGCTTAAAAAATAATTTTCAAGAGTTGAAATTCATGATTTAATACTTATACGAGCCAAAAAGCTTAAAAATAACATTCAACAGTTTTAATTATTTTTTAAACTTGTACGAGGCAAAAGGTTTAAAAAATAATTTTCAAGAATTGAAATTCATGATTTAATACTTGTACGAGCCAAAAAGTTTAAAAAATAATTTTCAAGAGTTGAAATTCATGATTTAATACTTGTACGTGCCAAAAAATTTAAAAAATAATTTTCAAGAGTTGAAATTCATGATTTAATACTTGTGCGAGCCAAAAAGCTTAAAAAATAATTGTCAAGAGTTGAAATTCATGATTTAATACTTGTACGAGCCAAAAAGCCTACAAATAACATTTACAGTTTTAGTTATTTTTTAAACTTGTACGAGGCGAAAAGTTTAAAAAATAATTTTCAAGAGTTGAAATTCATGATTTAATACTTGTACGAGCCAAAAAGCCAACAAATAACATTTACAGTTTTAATTATTTTGTAAACTTGTACGAGGCAAAAAGCTAAAAAAATAATTTTCAAGAGTTGAAATTCATGATTTAATACTTGTGCGAGCCAAAAAGTTTAAAAAATAATTTTCAAAAGTTGAAATTCAAGATTTATTAATTGTACGAGCCAAAAGGCTTAAAAATAATATTCAACAGTTTTAATTATTTTTTAAACTTGTACGAGGCAAAAAGTTTAAAAAATAATTTTCAAGAGTTGAAATTCATGATTTAATACTTGTGCGAGCCAAAAAGTTTAAAAAATAATTTTCAAGAGTTGAAATTCATGATTTAATACTTGTACGAGCGAAAAAGCTTAGAAACAACATTCAAAAGTTTTAAATATTTTTTAAACTTGTACGAGGCAAAAAGCTTAAAAAATAATTTTCAAGAGTTGAAATTCAGGATTTAATGCTTATACGAGCCAAAAAGCTTAAAAATAACATTCAACAGTTTTAATTATTTTTTGAACTTGTACGAGGCAAAAAGCTTAAAAAATAATTTTCAAGAGTTGAAATTCAAGATTTAATAATTGTACGAGCCAAAAGGCTTAAAAATAGTATTCAACAGTTTTAATTATTTTTTAAACTTGTACGAGGCAAAAAGTTTAAAAAATAATTTTCAAGAGTTGAAATTCATGATTTAATACTTATACGAGCCAAAAAGCTTAAAAATAACATTTAAAGTTTTAGTTATTTTTTAAGCTTGTACGAGGCGAAAAGTTTAAAAAATAATTTTCAAGAGTTGAAATTCATGATTTAATACTTGTACGAGCCAAAAAGCTTAAAAAATAATTTTCAAGAGTTGAAATTCATGATTTAATACTTATACGAGCCAAAAAGCTTAAAAATAACATTCAACAGTTTTAATTATTTTTTAAACTTGTACGAGGCAAAAAGTTTAAAAAATAATTTTCAAGAGTTGAAACTCATGATTTAATACTTGTACGAGCCAAAAAGTTTAAAAAATAATTTTCAAGAGTTGAAATTCATGATTTATTACTTGTATGAGCCAAAAAGCTTAAAAATAACATTCAAAAGTTTTAATTATTTTTTAAACTTGTACGAGACAAAAGGTTTAAAAAATAATTTTCAAGAATTGAAATTCATGATTTAATACTTGTACGAGCCAAAAAGTTTAAAAAATAATTTTCAAGAGTTGAAATTCATGATTTAATACTTGTACGTGCCAAAAAATTTAAAAAATAATTTTTAAGAGTTGAAATTCATGATTTAATACTTGTGCGTGCCAAAAAGCTTAAAAAATAATTTTCAAGAGTTGAAATTCATGATTTAATACTTATACGAGCCAAAAAGCTTAAAAATAACATTCAACAGTTTTAATTATTTTTTAAACTTGTACGAGGCAAAAAGTTGAAAAAATAATTTTCAAGAGTTGAAACTCATGATTTAATACTTGTACGAGCCAAAAAGTTTAAAAAATAATTTTCAAGAGTTGAAACTCATGATTTAATACTTGTACGAGCCAAAAAGTTTAAAAAATATTTTTCAAGAGTTGAAATTCATGATTTAATACTTGTACGTGCCAAAAAATTTAAAAAATAATTTTAAAGAGTTGAAATTCATGATTTAATACTTGTACGAGCCAAAAAGCTTAAAAAATAATTTTCAAGAGTTGAAATTCATGATTTAATACTTATACGAGCCAAAAAGCTTAAAAATAACATTCAACAGTTTTAATTATTTTTTAAACTTGTACGAGGCAAACAGTTTAAAAAATAATTTTCAAGAGTTGAAACTCATGATTTAATACTTGTATGAGCCAAAAAGTTTAAAAAATAATTTTCAAGAGTTGAAATTCGTGATTTAATACTTGTACGAGCCAAAAAGCCTACAAATAACATTTACAGTTTTAGTTATTTTTTAAACTTGTACGAAGCGAAAAGTTTAAAAAATAATTTTTAAGAGTTGAAATTCATGATTTAATACTTATACGAGCCAAAAAGCCAACAAATAACATTTACAGTTTTAATTATTTTGTAAGCTTGTACGAGGCAAAAAGCTAAAAAAAATAATTTTCAAGAGTTGAAATTCATGATTTAATGCTTGTTCGAGCCAAAAAGTTTAAAAAATAATTTTCAAGAGTTGAAATTCATGATTTAATACTTATAGGAGCCAAAAAGCTTAAAAATAACATTCAACAGTTTTAATTATTTTTTAAACTTGTACGAGGTAAAAAGTTTAAAAAATAATTTTCAAAAGTTGAAATTCATGATTTAATACTTGTACGAGCCAAAAAGCTTAAAAATTAATTTTCAAGAGTTGAAATTCATGATTTAATACTTAAACGAGGCAAAAAGCTTAAAAATAACATTCAACAGTTTTAATTATTTTTTAAACTTGTACGAGGCAAAAAGTTTAAAAAATAATTTTCAAGAATTGAAATTCATGATTTAATACTTGTACGAGCCAAACAGTTTAAAAAATAATTTTCAAGAGTTGAAATTCATGATTTAATACTTGTACGAGCCAAAAAGCTTAAAAAATAATTTTCAAGAGTTGAAATTCATGATTTAATACTTATACGAGCCAAAAAGCTTAAAAATAACATTCAACAGTTTTAATTATTTTTTAAACTTGTACGAGGCAAAAGGTTTAAAAAATAATTTTCAAGAATTGAAATTCATGATTTAATACTTGTACGAGCCAAAAAGTTTAAAAAATAATTTTCAAGAGTTGAAATTCATGATTTAATACTTGTACGTGCCAAAAAATTTAAAAAATAATTTTTAAGAGTTGAAATTCATGATTTAATACTTGTGCGAGCCAAAAAGCTTAAAAAATAATTGTCAAGAGTTGAAATTCATGATTTAATACTTGTACGAGCCAAAAAGCCTACAAATAACATTTACAGTTTTAGTTATTTTTTAAACTTGTACGAGGCGAAAAGTTTAAAAAATAATTTTCAAGAGTTGAAATTCATGATTTAATACTTGTACGAGCCAAAAAGCCAACAAATAACATTTACAGTTTTAATTATTTTGTAAACTTGTACGAGGCAAAAAGCTAAAAAAATAATTTTCAAGAGTTGAAATTCATGATTTAATGCTTGTTCGAGCCAAAAAGTTTAAAAAATAATTTTCAAGAGTTGAAATTCATGATTTAATACTTATAGGAGCCAAAAAGCTTAAAAATAACATTCAACAGTTTTAAGTATTTTTTAAACTTGTACGAGATAAAAAGTTTAAAAAATAATTTTCAAGAGTTGAAATTCATGATTTAATACTTGTACGAGCCAAAAAGCTTAAAAATTAATTTTCAAGAGTTGAAATTCATGATTTAATACTTAAACGAGCCAAAAAGCTTAAAAATAACATTCAACAGTTTTAATTATTTTTTAAACTTGTACGAGGCAAAAAGTTTAAAAAATAATTTTCAAGAATTGAAATTCATGATTTAATACTTGTACGAGCCAAACAGTTTAAAAAATAATTTTCAAGAGTTGAAATTCATGATTTAATACTTGTACGTGCCAAAAAGTTTAAAAAATAATTTTCAAGAGTTGAAATTCATGATTTAATACTTGTACGAGCCAAAAAGTTTAAAAAATAATTTTCAAGAGTTGAAATTCATGATTTCATACTTGTACGAGCCAAAAAGTTTAAAAAATAATTTTCAAGAGTTGAAATTCATGATTTAATACTTGTACGAGCCAAAAAGCTTAAAAAATAATTTTCAAGAGTGGAAATTCATGATTTAATACTTATACGAGCCAAAAAGCTTAAAAATAACATTCCACAGTATTAATTATTTTTTAAACTTGTACGAGGCAAAAAGTTTAAAAAATAATTTTCAAGAGTTGAAACTCATGATTTAATACTTGTACGAGCCAAAAAGTTTAAAAAATAATTTTCAAGAGTTGAAATTCATGATTTAATACTTGTACGAGCCAAAAAGCCTACAAATAACATTTACAGTTTTAGTTATTTTTTAAACTTGTACGAGGCAAAAAGTTTAAAAAATAATTTTCAAGAGATGAAATTCATGATTTAATACTTTTACGAGCCAAAAAGTTTAAAAAATAATTTTCAAGAGTTGAAATTCATGATTTAATACTTGTACGAGCCAAAAAGCTTAAAAATAACATTCAACAGTTTTAATTATTTTTTAAACTTGTACGAGGCAAAAAGTTTAAAAAATAATTTTCAAGAATTGAAATTCATGATTTAATACTTGTACGAGCCAAACAGTTTAAAAAATAATTTTCAAGAGTTGAAATTCATGATTTAATACTTGTACGTGCCAAAAAATTTAAAAAATAAATTTAAAGAGTTGAAATTCATGATTTAATACTTGTACGAGCCAAAAAGCTTAAAAAATAATTTTCAAGAGTTGAAATTCATGATTTAATACTTATAAGAGCCAAAAAGCTTAAAAATAACATTCAACAGTTTTAAATATTTTTTAAACTTGTACGAGGCAAAAAGTTTAAAAAATAATTTTCAAGAGTTGAAACTCATGATTTAATACTTGTACGTGCCAAAAAATTTAAAAAATTATTTTTAAGAGTTGAAATTCATGATTTAATACTTGTACGAGCCAAAAAGCTTAAAAAATAATTTTCAAGAGTTGAAATTCATGATTTAATACTTATACGAGCCAAAAAGCTTAAAAATAACATTCAACAGTTTTAATTATTTTTTAAACTTGTACGAGGCAAAAAGTTTAAAAAATAATTTTCAAGAATTGAAATTCATGATTTAATACTTGTACGAGCCAAACAGTTTAAAAAATAATTTTCAAGAGTTGAAATTCATGATTTAATACTTGTACGTGCCAAAAAGTTTAAAAAATAATTTTCAAGAGTTGAAATTCATGATTTAATACTTGTACGAGCCAAAAAGTTTAAAAAATAATTTTCAAGAGTTGAAATTCATGATTTAATACTTGTACGAGCCAAAAAGTTTAAAAAATAATTTTCAAGATTTGAAATTCATGATTTAATACTTGTACGAGCCAAAAAGCTTAAAAAATAATTTTCAAGAGTGGAAATTCATGATTTAATACTTATACGAGCCAAAAAGCTTAAAAATAACATTCCACAGTTTTAATTATTTTTTAAACTTGTACGAGGCAAAAAGTTTAAAAAATAATTTTCAAGAGTTGAAACTCATGATTTAATACTTGTACGAGCCAAAAAGTTTAAAAAATAATTTTCAAGAGTTGAAATTCATGATTTAATACTTGTACGAGCCAAAAAGCCTACAAATAACATTTACAGTTTTAGTTATTTTTTAAACTTGTACGAGGCAAAAAGTTTAAAAAATAATTTTCAAGAGTTGAAATTCATGATTTAATACTTTTACGAGCCAAAAAGTTTAAAAAATAATTTTCAAGAGTTGAAATTCATGATTTAATACTTGTACGAGCCAAAAAGCCTACAAATAACATTTACAGTTTTAATTATTTTTTAAACTTGTACGAGGCAAAAAGTTTAAAAAATAATTTTCAAGAGTTGAAATTCATGATTTAATACTTTTACGAGCCAAAAAGTTTAAAAAATAATTTTCAGGAGTTGAAATTCATGATTTAATACTTTTACGAGCCAAAAAGTTTAAAAAATAATTTTCAGGAGTTGAAATTCATGATTTAACACTTGTACGAGACAAAAAGCTTAAAAAATAATTTTCAAGAGTTGAAATTCATGATTTAATACTTGTACGAGCCAAAAAGCCTACAATTAACATTTACAGTTTTAATTATTTTTTAAACTTGTACGAGGCAAAAAGTTTAAAAAATAATTTTCAAGAGTTGAAATTCATGATTTAATACTTTTACGAGCCAAAAAGTTTAAAAAATAATTTTCAAGAGTTGAAATTCATGATTTAATACTTGTACGAGCCAAAAAGCCTACAAATAACATTTACAGTTTTAATTATTTTTTAAACTTGTACGAGGCAAAAAGTTTAAAAAATAATTTTCAAGAGTTGAAATTCATGATTTAATACTTTTACGAGCCAAAAAGTTTAAAAAATAATTTTCAGGAGTTGAAATTCATGATTTAATACTTTTACGAGCCAAAAAGTTTAAAAAATGATTTTCAGGAGTTGAAATTTATGATTTAATACTTGTACGAGCCAAAAAGCTTAAAAAATAATTTTCAAGAGTTGAAATTCATGATTTAATACTGATACGAGCCAAAAAGCTTAAAAATAACATTCAACACTTTTAGATATTTTTTAAACTTGTACGAGGCAAAAAGTTTAAAAAATAATTTTCAAGAGTTGAAATTCATGATTTAATACTTGTACGAGCCAAAAGGTTTAAAAATATTATTCAACAGTTTTAAATATTTTTTAAACTTGTACGAGGCAAAAAGCTTAAAAAATAATTTTCAAGAGTTGAAATTCAGGATTTAATACTTATACGAGCCAAAAAGCTTAAAAATAACATTCAACACTTTTAGATATTTTTTAAACTTGTACGAGGCAAAAAGTTGAAAAAATAATTTTCAAGAGTTGAAACTCATGATTTAATACTTGTACGAGCCAAAAAGTTTAAAAAATAATTTTCAAGAGTTGAAATTCATGATTTAATACTTGTACGAGCCAAAAAGCCTACAAACAACATTTACAGTTTTAGTTATTTTTTAAACTTGTACGAAGCGAAAAGTTTAAAAAATAATTTTTAAGAGTTGAAATTCATGATTTAATACTTATACGAGCCAAAAAGCCAACAAATAACATTTACAGTTTTAATTATTTTGTAAGCTTGTACGAGGCAAAAAGCTAAAAAAATAATTTTCAAGAGTTGAAATTCATGATTTAATGCTTGTACGAGCCAAAAAGCTTAAAAAATAATTTTCAAGAGTTGAAATTCATGATTTAATACTTATACGAGCCAAAAAGCTTAAAAATAACATTCAACAGTTTTAATTATTTTTTAAACTTGTACGAGGCAAAAAGTTTAAAAAATAATTTTCAAGAATTGAAATTCATGATTTAATACTTGTACGAGCCAAACAGTTTAAAAAATAATTTTCAAGAGTTGAAATTCATGATTTAATACTTGTACGTGCCAAAAAATTTAAAAAATAATTTTAAAGAGTTGAAATTCATGATTTAATACTTGTACGAGCCAAAAGCTTAAAAAATAATTTTCAAGAGTTGAAATTCATGATTTAATACTTATACGAGCCAAAAAGCTTAAAAATAACATTCAACAGTTTTAAATATTTTTTAAACTTGTACGAGGCAAAAAGTTTAAAAAATAATTTTCAAGAGTTGAAACTCATGATTTAATACTTGTACGTGCCAAAAAATTTAAAAAATAATTTTTAAGAGTTGAAATTCGTGATTTAATACTTGTACGAGCCAAAAAGCCTACAAATAACATTTACAGTTTTAGTTATTTTTTAAACTTGTACGAAGCGAAAAGTTTAAAAAATAATTTTTAAGAGTTGTAATTCATGATTTAATACTTATACGAGCCAAAAAGCCAACAAATAACATTTACAGTTTTAATTATTTTGTAAGCTTGTACGAGGCAAAAAGCTAAAAAAAATAATTTTCAAGAGTTGAAATTCATGATTTAATGCTTGTACGAGCCAAAAAGTTTAAAAAATAATTTTCAAGAGTTGAAATTCATGATTTAATACTTATACGAGCCAAAAAGCTTAAAAATAACATTCAACAGTTTTAATTATTTTTTAAACTTGTACGAGGCAAAAAGTTTAAAAAATAATTTTCAAGAGTTGAAATTCATGATTTAATACTTGTACGAGCCAAAAAGTTTAAAAAATAATTTTCAAGAGTTGAAATTCATGATTTAATATTTATACGAGCCAAAAAGCTTAAAAATAACATTCAACAGTTTTAATTATTTTTTAAACTTGTACGAGGCAAAAAGTTTAAAAAATAATTTTCAAGAGTTGAAATTCATGATTAAATACTTGTACGAGCCAAAAAGTTTAAAAAATAATTTTCAAGAGTTGAAATTCATGATTTAATACTTGTACGAGCCAAAAAGTTTAAAAAATAATTTTCAAGAGTTGAAATTCATGATTTAATACTTTTACGAGCCAAAAAGTTTAAAAAATAATTTTCAGGAGTTGAAATTCATGATTTAACACTTGTACGAGCCAAAAAGCTTAAAAAATAATTTTCAAGATTTGAAATTCATGATTTAATACTTGTACGAGCCAAAAAGCCTACAAATAACATTTACAGTTTTTATTATTTTTTAAACTTGTACGAGGCAAAAAGTTTAAAAAATAATTTTCAAGAGTTGAAATTCATGATTTAATACTTTTACGAGCCAAAAAGTTTAAAAAATAATTTTCAAGAGTTGAAATTCATGATTTAATACTTGTACGAGCCAAAAAGCCTACAAATAACATTTACAGTTTTAATTATTTTTTAAACTTGTACGAGGCAAAAAGTTTAAAAAATAATTTTCAAGAGTTGAAATTCATGATTTAATACTTTTACGAGCCAAAAAGTTTAAAAAATAATTTTCAGGAGTTGAAATTCATGATTTAATACTTTTACGAGCCAAAAAGTTTAAAAAATGATTTTCAGGAGTTGAAATTTATGATTTAATACTTGTACGAGCCAAAAAGCTTAAAAAATAATTTTCAAGAGTTGAAATTCATGATTTAATACTGATACGAGCCAAAAAGCTTAAAAATAACATTCAACACTTTTAGATATTTTTTAAACTTGTACGAGGCAAAAAGTTTAAAAAATAATTTTCAAGAGTTGAAATTCATGATTTAATACTTGTACGAGCCAAAAGGTTTAAAAATATTATTCAACAGTTTTAAATATTTTTTAAACTTGTACGAGGCAAAAAGCTTAAAAAATAATTTTCAAGAGTTGAAATTCAGGATTTAATACTTATACGAGCCAAAAAGCTTAAAAATAACATTCAACACTTTTAGATATTTTTTAAACTTGTACGAGGCAAAAAGTTGAAAAAATAATTTTCAAGAGTTGAAACTCATGATTTAATACTTGTACGAGCCAAAAAGTTTAAAAAATAATTTTCAAGAGTTGAAATTCATGATTTAATACTTGTACGAGCCAAAAAGCCTACAAACAACATTTACAGTTTTAGTTATTTTTTAAACTTGTACGAAGCGAAAAGTTTAAAAAATAATTTTTAAGAGTTGAAATTCATGATTTAATACTTATACGAGCCAAAAAGCCAACAAATAACATTTACAGTTTTAATTATTTTGTAAGCTTGTACGAGGCAAAAAGCTAAAAAAATAATTTTCAAGAGTTGAAATTCATGATTTAATGCTTGTACGAGCCAAAAAGCTTAAAAAATAATTTTCAAGAGTTGAAATTCATGATTTAATACTTATACGAGCCAAAAAGCTTAAAAATAACATTCAACAGTTTTAATTATTTTTTAAACTTGTACGAGGCAAAAAGTTTAAAAAATAATTTTCAAGAATTGAAATTCATGATTTAATACTTGTACGAGCCAAACAGTTTAAAAAATAATTTTCAAGAGTTGAAATTCATGATTTAATACTTGTACGTGCCAAAAAATTTAAAAAATAATTTTAAAGAGTTGAAATTCATGATTTAATACTTGTACGAGCCAAAAAGCTTAAAAAATAATTTTCAAGAGTTGAAATTCATGATTTAATACTTATACGAGCCAAAAAGCTTAAAAATAACATTCAACAGTTTTAAATATTTTTTAAACTTGTACGAGGCAAAAAGTTTAAAAAATAATTTTCAAGAGTTGAAACTCATGATTTAAAACTTGTACGTGCCAAAAAATTTAAAAAATAATTTTTAAGAGTTGAAATTCGTGATTTAATACTTGTACGAGCCAAAAAGCCTACAAATAACATTTACAGTTTTAGTTATTTTTTAAACTTGTACGAAGCGAAAAGTTTAAAAAATAATTTTTAAGAGTTGAAATTCATGATTTAATACTTATACGAGCCAAAAAGCTTAAAAATAACATTCAACAGTTTTAATTATTTTTTAAACTTGTACGAGGCAAAAAGTTTAAAAAATAATTTTCAAGAATTGAAATTCATGATTTAATACTTGTACGAGCCAAACAGTTTAAAAAATAATTTTCAAGAGTTGAAATTCATGATTTAATACTTGTACGTGCCAAAAAGTTTAAAAAATAATTTTCAAGAGTTGAAATTCATGATTTAATACTTGTACGTGCCAAAAAGTTTAAAAAATAATTTTCAAGAGTTGAAATTCATGATTTAATACTTGTACGAGCCAAAAAGTTTAAAAAATAATTTTCAAGAGTTGAAATTCATGATTTAATACTTGTACGAGCCAAAAAGTTTAAAAAATAATTTTCAAGAGTTGAAATTCATGATTTAATACTTGTACGAGCCAAAAAGCTTAAAAAATAATTTTCAAGAGTGGAAATTCATGATTTAATACTTATACGAGCCAAAAAGCTTAAAAATAACATTCCACAGTTTTAATTATTTTTTAAACTTGTACGAGGCAAAAAGTTTAAAAAATAATTTTCAAGAGTTGAAACTCATGATTTAATACTTGTACGAGCCAAAAAGTTTAAAAAATAATTTTCAAGAGTTGAAATTCATGATTTAATACTTGTACGAGCCAAAAAGCCTACAAATAACATTTACAGTTTTAGTTATTTTTTAAACTTGTACGAGGCAAAAAGTTTAAAAAATAATTTTCAAGAGTTGAAATTCATGATTTAATACTTTTACGAGCCAAAAAGTTTAAAAAATAATTTTCAAGAGTTGAAATTCATGATTTAATACTTGTACGAGCCAAAAAGCCTACAAATAACATTTACAGTTTTAATTATTTTTTAAACTTGTACGAGGCAAAAAGTTTAAAAAATAATTTTCAAGAGTTGAAATTCATGATTTAATACTTTTACGAGCCAAAAAGTTTAAAAAATAATTTTGAGGAGTTGAAATTCATGATTTAATACTTTTACAAGCCAAAAAGTTTAAAAAATAATTTTCAAGAGTTGAAATTCATGATTTAATACTTATACGAGCCAAAAAGCTTAAAAATAACATTCAACAGTTTTAATTATTTTTTAAACTTGTACGAGGCAAAAAGTTTAAAAAATAATTTTCAAGAATTGAAATTCATGATTTAATACTTGTACGAGCCAAACAGTTTAAAAAATAATTTTCAAGAGTTGAAATTCATGATTTAATACTTGTACGTGCCAAAAAATTTAAAAAATAATTTTAAAGAGTTGAAATTCATGATTTAATACTTGTACGAGCCAAAAAGCTTAAAAAATAATTTTCAAGAGTTGAAATTCATGATTTAATACTTATACGAGCCAAAAAGCTTAAAAATAACATTCAACAGTTTTAAATATTTTTTAAACTTGTACGAGGCAAAAAGTTTAAAAAATAATTTTCAAGAGTTGAAACTCATGATTTAATACTTGTACGTGCCAAAAAATTTAAAAAATAATTTTTAAGAGTTGAAATTCGTGATTTAATACTTGTACGAGCCAAAAAGCCTACAAATAACATTTACAGTTTTAGTTATTTTTTAAACTTGTACGAAGCGAAAAGTTTAAAAAATAATTTTTAAGAGTTGAAATTCATGATTTAATACTTATACGAGCCAAAAAGCTTAAAAATAACATTCAACAGTTTTAATTATTTTTTAAACTTGTACGAGGCAAAAAGTTTAAAAAATAATTTTCAAGAATTGAAATTCATGATTTAATACTTGTACGAGCCAAACAGTTTAAAAAATAATTTTCAAGAGTTGAAATTCATGATTTAATACTTGTACGTGCCAAAAAGTTTAAAAAATAATTTTCAAGAGTTGAAATTCATGATTTAATACTTGTACGAGCCAAAAAGTTTAAAAAATAATTTTCAAGAGTTGAAATTCATGATTTAATACTTGTACGAGCCAAAAAGTTTAAAAAATAATTTTCAAGAGTTGAAATTCATGATTTAATACTTGTACGAGCCAAAAAGCTTAAAAAATAATTTTCAAGAGTGGAAATTCATGATTTAATACTTATACGAGCCAAAAAGCTTAAAAATAACATTCCACAGTTTTAATTATTTTTTAAACTTGTACGAGGCAAAAAGTTTAAAAAATAATTTTCAAGAGTTGAAACTCATGATTTAATACTTGTACGAGCCAAAAAGTTTAAAAAATAATTTTCAAGAGTTGAAATTCATGATTTAATACTTGTACGAGCCAAAAAGCCTACAAATAACATTTACAGTTTTAGTTATTTTTTAAACTTGTACGAGGCAAAAAGTTTAAAAAATAATTTTCAAGAGTTGAAATTCATGATTTAATACTTTTACGAGCCAAAAAGTTTAAAAAATAATTTTCAAGAGTTGAAATTCATGATTTAATACTTGTACGAGCCAAAAAGCCTACAAATAACATTTACAGTTTTAATTATTTTTTAAACTTGTACGAGCCAAAAAGTTTAAAAAATAATTTTCAAGAGTTGAAATTCATGATTTAATACTTGTACGAGCCAAAAAGTTTAAAAAATAATTTTCAAGAGTTGAAATTCATGATTTAATACTTGTACGAGCTAAAAAGCTTAAAAAATAATTTTCAAGAGTGGAAATTCATGATTTAATACTTATACGAGCCAAAAAGCTTAAAAATAACATTCCACAGTTTTAATTATTTTTTAAACTTGTACGAGGCAAAAAGTTTAAAAAATAATTTTCAAGAGTTGAAACTCATGATTTAATACTTGTACGAGCCAAAAAGTTTAAAAAATAATTTTCAAGAGTTGAAATTCATGATTTAATACTTGTACGAGCCAAAAAGCCTACAAATAACATTTACAGTTTTAGTTATTTTTTAAACTTGTACGAGGCAAAAAGTTTAAAAAATAATTTTCAAGAGTTGAAATTCATGATTTAATACTTTTACGAGCCAAAAAGTTTAAAAAATAATTTTCAAGAGTTGAAATTCATGATTTAATACTTGTACGAGCCAAAAAGCCTACAAATAACATTTACAGTTTTAATTATTTTTTAAACTTGTACGAGGCAAAAAGTTTAAAAAATAATTTTCAAGAGTTGAAATTCATGATTTAATACTTTTACGAGCCAAAAAGTTTAAAAAATAATTTTGAGGAGTTGAAATTCATGATTTAATACTTTTGCGAGCCAAAAAGTTTAAAAAATAATTTTCAGGAGTTGAAATTCATGATTTAACACTTGTACGAGCCAAAAAGCTTAAAAAATAATTTTCAAGAGTTGAAATTCATGATTTAATACTTGTACGAGCCAAAAAGCCTACAAATAACATTTACAGTTTTAATTATTTTTTAAACTTGTACGAGGCAAAAAGCTTAAAAAATAATTTTCAAGAGTTGAAATTCAGGATTTAATACTTATACGAGCCAAAAAGCTTAAAAATAACATTCAACACTTTTAGATATTTTTTAAACTTGTACGAGGCAAAAAGTTGAAAAAATAATTTTCAAGAGTTGAAACTCATGATTTAATACTTGTACGAGCCAAAAAGTTTAAAAAATAATTTTCAAAAGTTGAAATTCATGATTTAATACTTGTACGAGCCAAAAAGCCTACAAACAACATTTACAGTTTTAGTTATTTTTTAAACTTGTACGAAGCGAAAAGTTTAAAAAATAATTTTTAAGAGTTGAAATTCATGATTTAATACTTATACGAGCCAAAAAGCCAACAAATAACATTTACAGTTTTAATTATTTTGTAAGCTTGTACGAGGCAAAAAGCTAAAAAAAATAATTTTCAAGAGTTGAAATTCATGATTTAATGCTTGTACGAGCCAAAAAGCTTAAAAAATAATTTTCAAGAGTTGAAATTCATGATTTAATACTTATACGAGCCAAAAAGCTTAAAAATAACATTCAACAGTTTTAATTATTTTTTAAACTTGTACGAGGCAAAAAGTTTAAAAAATAATTTTCAAGAATTGAAATTCATGATTTAATACTTGTACGAGCCAAACAGTTTAAAAAATAATTTTCAAGAGTTGAAATTCATGATTTAATACTTGTACGTGCCAAAAAATTTAAAAAATAATTTTAAAGAGTTGAAATTCATGATTTAATACTTGTACGAGCCAAAAAGCTTAAAAAATAATTTTCAAGAGTTGAAATTCATGATTTAATACTTATACGAGCCAAAAAGCTTAAAAATAACATTCAACAGTTTTAAATATTTTTTAAACTTGTACGAGGCAAAAAGTTTAAAAAATAATTTTCAAGAGTTGAAACTCATGATTTAATACTTGTACGTGCCAAAAAATTTAAAAAATAATTTTCAAGAGTTGAAATTCATGATTTAATACTTGTACGAGCCAAAAAGCCTACAAATAACATTTACAGTTTTAGTTATTTTTTAAACTTGTACGAAGCGAAAAGTTTAAAAAATAATTTTTAAGAGTTGAAATTCATGATTTAATACTTATACGAGCCAAAAAGCCAACAAATAACATTTACAGTTTTAATTATTTTGTAAGCTTGTACGAGGCAAAAAGCTAAAAAAAATAATTTTCAAGAGTTGAAATTCATGATTTAATGCTTGTACGAGCCAAAAAGTTTAAAAAATAATTTTCAAGAGTTGAAATTCATGATTTAATGCTTGTACGAGCCAAAAAGTTTAAAAAATAATTTTCAAGAGTTGAAATTCATGATTTAATACTTATACGAGCCAAAAAGCTTAAAAATAACATTCAACAGTTTTAATTATTTTTTAAACTTGTACGAGGCAAAAAGTTTAAAAAATAATTTTCAAGAATTGAAATTCATGATTTAATACTTGTACGAGCCAAACAGTTTAAAAAATAATTTTCAAGAGTTGAAATTCATGATTTAATACTTGTACGTGCCAAAAAGTTTAAAAAATAATTTTCAAGAGTTGAAATTCATGATTTAATACTTGTACGAGCCAAAAAGTTTAAAAAATAATTTTCAAGAGTTGAAATTCATGATTTAATACTTGTACGAGCCAAAAAGTTTAAAAAATAATTTTCAAGAGTTGAAATTCATGATTTAATACTTGTACGAGCCAAAAAGCTTAAAAAATAATTTTCAAGAGTGGAAATTCATGATTTAATACTTATACGAGCCAAAAAGCTTGAAAATAACATTCCACAGTTTTAATTATTTTTTAAACTTGTACGAGGCAAAAAGTTTAAAAAATAATTTTCAAGAGTTGAATCTCATGATTTAATACTTGTACGAGCCAAAAAGTTTAAAAAATAATTTTCAAGAGTTGAAATTCATGATTTAATACTTGTACGAGCCAAAAAGCCTACAAATAACATTTACAGTTTTAGTTATTTTTTAAACTTGTACGAGGCAAAAAGTTTAAAAAATAATTTTCAAGAGTTGAAATTCATGATTTAATACTTTTACGAGCCAAAAAGTTTAAAAAATAATTTTCAAGAGTTGAAATTCATGATTTAAAACTTGTACAAGCCAAAAAGCTTAAAAGATAATTTTTAAAATAATTTTCAAGAGTTGAAATTCATGATTTAAAACTTGTACGAGCAAAAAGTTTAAAAAATAATTTTCAAGAGTTGAAATTCATGATTTAATACTTGTACGAGCCAAAAAGTTTAAAAAATAATTTTCAAGAGTTGAAATTCATGATTTAATACTTGTACGAGCCAAAAAGTTTAAAAAATAATTTTCAAGAGTTGAAATTCATGATTTAATACTTATACGAGCCAAAATGCTTAAAAATAACATTTAACAGTTTTAATTATTTTTTAAACTTGTACGAGGCAAAAAGTTTAAAAAATAATTTTCAAGAGTTGAAATTCATGATTTAATACTTGTACGAGCCAAAAAGTTTAAAAAATAATTTTCAAGAGTTGAAATTCATGATTTAATACTTATACGAGCCAAAAAGCTTAAAAATAACATTTAACAGTTTTAATTATTTTTTAAACTTGTACGAGGCAAAAAGTTTAAAAAATAATTTTCAAGAGTTGAAATTCATGATTTAATACTTGTACGAGCCAAAAAGTTTAAAAAATAATTTTCAAGAGTTGAAATTCATGATTTAATACTTGTACGAGCCAAAAAGTTTAAAAAATAATTTTCAAGAGTTGAAATTCATGATTTAATACTTATACGAGCCAAAAAGCTTAAAAATAACATTTAACAGTTTTAATTATTTTTTAAACTTGTACGAGACAAAAAGTTTAAAAAATAATTTTCAAGAGTTGAAATTCAAGATTTAATAATTGTACGAGCCAAAAGGCTTAAAAAAATATTCAACACTTTTAATTATTTTTTAAACTTGTACGAGGCAAAAAGTTTAAAAAATAATTTTCAAGAGTTGAAATTCATGATTTAATACTTGTACGAGCCAAAAAGTTTAAAAAATAATTTTGAAGAGTTGAAATTTATGATTTAATACTTGTACGAGCCAAAAAGTTTAAAAAATAATTTTCAAGAGTTGAAATTCATGATTTAATACTTGTACGAGCCAAAAAGCTTAAAAAATAATTTTCAAGAGTTGAAATTCAGGATTTAATGCTTATACGAGCCAAAAAGCTTAAAAAATAATTTTTAAAATAATTTTCAAGAGTTGAAATTCATGATTTAATACTTATACGAGCCAAAAAGCTTAAAAATAACATTCAACAGTTTTAATTATTTTTTAAACTTGTACGAGGCAAAAAGTTTAAAAAATAATTTTCAAGAGTTGAAATTCATGATTTAATACTTGTACGAGCCAAAAAGTTTAAAAAATAATTTTCAAGAGTTGAAATTCATGATTTAATACTTGTACGAGCCAAAAAGCTTAAAAAATAATTTTCAAGAGTTGAAATTCCTGATTTTATACTTATACGAGCCAAAAAGCTTAAAAATAACATTTACAGTTTTAATTATTTTTTAAACTTGTACGAGGCAAAAAGTTTAAAAAATAATTTTCAAGAGTTGAAATTCATGATTTAATACTTTTACGAGCCAAAAAGTTTAAAAAATAATTTTCAAGATTTGAAATTCATGATTTAATACTTATACGAGACAAAAAGCTTAAAAATAACATTCAACACTTTTAATTATTTTTTAAACTTGTACGAGGCAAAAAGTTAAAAAATAATTTTCAAGAGTTGAAATTCATGATTTAATACTTGTACGAGCCAAAAAGTTTAAAAAATAATTTTCAAGAGTTGAAATTCATGATTTAAAACTTGTACAAGCCAAAAAGCTTAAAAGATAATTTTTAAAATAATTTTCAAGAGTTGAAATTCATGATTTAATACTTGTACGGGACAAAAAGTTTAAAAAATAATTTTCAAGAGTTGAAATTCAAGATTTAATACTTGTACGAGCCAAAAGGCTTAAAAAAAATATTCAACACTTTTAATTATTTTTTAAACTTGTACGAGGCAAAAAGTTTAAAAAATAATTTTCAAGAGTTGAAATTCATGATTTAATACTTGTAAGAGGCAAAAAGTTTAAAAAATAATTTTCAAGAGTTGAAATTCATGATTTAATACTTGTACGAGGCAAAAAGTTTAAAAAATAATTTTCAAGAGTTGAAATTCATGATTTAATACTTTTACGAGCCAAAAAGTTTAAAAAATAATTTTCAAGATTTGAAATTCATGATTTAATACTTATACGAGACAAAAAGCTTAAAAATAACATTCAACACTTTTAATTATTTTTTAAACTTGTACGAGGCAAAAAGTTAAAAAATAATTTTCAAGAGTTGAAATTCATGATTTAATACTTATACGAGCCAAAAAGCTTAAAAAATAATTTTCAAGAGTTGAAATTCCTGATTTAATACTTATACGAGCCAAAAAGCTAAAAAATAACATTTACAGTTTTAAATATTTTTTAAACTTGTACCAGGCAAAAAGTTTAAAAAATAATTTTCAAAAGTTGAAATTCATGATTTAATACTTGTACGAGCCAAAAAGTTTAAAAAATAATTTTTAAGAGTTGAAATTCATGATTTAAAGCTTGTACAAGCCAAAAAGCTTAAAAAATAATTTTTAAAATAATTTTCAAGAGTTGATATTCATGATTTAATACTTGTACGAGCCAAAAAGTTTCAAAAATAATTTTCAAGAGTTGAAATTCATGATTTAAAACTTGTACAAGCCAAAAAGCTTAAAAGATAATTTTTTAAATAATTTTCAAGAGTTGAAATTCATGATTTAATAGTTGTACGAGCCAAAAAGTTTAAAAAATAATTTTCAAGGGTTGAAATTCATGATTTAATACTTATACGAGCCAAAAAGCTTAAAAATAACATTTAACAGTTTTAATTATTTTTTAAACTTGTACGAGGCAAAAAGTTTAAAAAATAATTTTCAAGAGTTGAAATTCATGATTTAATACTTGTACGAGCCAAAAAGTTTAAAAAATAATTTTCAAGAGTTGAAATTCATGATTTAATACTTGTACGAGCCAAAAAGTTTAAAAAATAATTTTCAAGAGTTGAAATTCATGATTTAATACTTGTACGAGCCAAAAAGTTTAAAAAATAATTTTCAAGAGTTGAAATTCATGATTTAATACTTATACGAGCCAAAAAGCTTAAAAATAACATTTAACAGTTTTAATTATTTTTTAAACTTGTACGAGACAAAAAGTTTAAAAAATAATTTTCAAGAGTTGAAATTCAAGATTTAATAATTGTACGAGCCAAAAGGCTTAAAAAAAATATTCAACACTTTTAATTATTTTTTAAACTTGTACGAGGCAAAAAGTTTAAAAAATAATTTTCAAGAGTTGAAATTTATGATTTAATACTTGTACGAGCCAAAAAGTTTAAAAAATAATTTTGAAGAGTTGAAATTTATGTTTTAATACTTGTACGAGCCAAAAAGTTTAAAAAATAATTTTCAAGAGTTGAAATTCATGATTTAATACTTGTACGAGCCAAAAAGCTTAAAAATTAATTTTCAAGAGTTGAAATTCAGGATTTAATGCTTATACGAGCCAAAAAGCTTAAAAAATAATTTTTAAAATAATATTCAAGAGTTGAAATTCATGATTTAATACTTATACGAGCCAAAAAGCTTAAAAATAACATTCAACAGTTTTAATTATTTTTTAAACTTGTACGAGGCAAAAAGTTTAAAAAATAATTTTCAAGAGTTGAAATTCATGATTTAATACTTGTACGAGCCAAAAAGTTTAAAAAATAATTTTCAAGAGTTGAAATTCATGATTTAATACTTGTACGAGCCAAAAAGCTTAAAAAATAATTTTCAAGAGTTGAAATTTTTGATTTTATACTTATACGAGCCAAAAAGCTTAAAAATAACATTTACAGTTTTAATTATTTTTTAAACTTGTACGAGGCAAAAAGTTTAAAAAATAATTTTCAAGAGTTGAAATTCATGATTTAATACTTTTACGAGCCAAAAAGTCTAAAAAATAATTTTCAAGATTTGAAATTCATGATTTAATACTTATACGAGACAAAAAGCTTAAAAATAACATTCAACACTTTTAATTATTTTTTAAACTTGTACGAGGCAAAAAGTTAAAAAATAATTTTCAAGAGTTGAAATTCATGATTTAATACTTATACGAGCCAAAAAGCTTAAAAAATAATTTTTAAGAGTTGAAATTGAGCGAGTCAGTTGAAAAAGTTAAAGTTTCGAAAAACGGCTGAATTTTTCATTTATTATTATTCGCAATTGCTAACTCCAATGAGCCCGACCAACTTGGCTGGGGTCTATTACACATTACAACGTAGCTCTACATATTTCACACGCACTTTTCAATTTCTATTACTCAACTGTAAAACCTCCTAGGGTCATGGAAACCGATGCAAAGTGCAAATTGGTATTCAAATAAATTTTCGTGGCCAGGTGCGCTTCCAAAACTTTATCTCATTGTGCTGAGTTCCTAGACAAAAATTTTTCAAAATGCAAAACGTAAAATAACGGTATAATTTGTCGGCTGGTTGGCTTCAGCTCCATCAATTGTTCTGTTTTAGCCATCTAAAGAAAAGTTAAACCAACTAGTTGTTGAAATGTTTTGAAAAACCTTGCTTTTGGAACTGTCATTTAGAAATAAGTATTTTAGCAGAGTATAAAGTCGGCATGCCGTAAATTATTTTCAGATGCCGCATGCCGTAAATGCCGTAAATGCCGTAAAATACATAATACACGGCATTGGCAGTTTAATAGTAATATTCAACTACTGGAAGAACAAAAAATATAATTTTGATCATTTTATAATAAATGACAACTGTCATAAGTTATAAAATGAGTTTTCACTTTTCAAAGCTTTTCAGCCACAAGGAGTGGCATATAATGATGTTAATAGACAATATCGATATATAAAATCACTTTTAGCGTGTTTTTACTCACTTATCACATCAATTTATGTATAAAAACAGCTAAAAACGTAAAAAATATTTTACGGCATTTACGGCATGCCGCCAAATACCAAATGCCGTAAATTCTATTTACGGCATTTACGGCATGCGGCATTTACGGCACACTCGACACCTTGTATTTTAGGGATTCAAATAAGCCTATTTTTTCAAAACAGAGACCATGACTTGAACAAATCTTTGAAAATGAAGGCGTAAACTTTTTTTAATTTTCGCTACAAATAAAAGTTCAGATTATTTACTTTTTCAAATATTATCCTGCAAAAATTTGGTAAATTGACCACATCCTTATCAATTAATATTGATAAGGATTTACTTCAAATTTTAATTAATTTAGGTAGTCATATTTGGTTTTTTTACTATTCCTTCAATAAAGATGCGTCCACGGTTCATTTAACCTATTTTCAATATTAATTGTTCAGATGTACTGCTAACAATCCATATCATATCATCAATGATAACGAGGGGTTCTGTTACATGTTACTTTTAGGCTATTTATAACTCATTTACAAAAAGCGGTAACGTAACATTTAAATGTCTCTTCTAAATCTCAGCATATCGCTAAGACGGTTTCAAAATTTTACTCGGGAGGTTCTAGAACTGAGTCTGGGACTTAAAAATCCACTCTGCAATGACTTTTGTATAATTATACCCCGAAAACTATGTTCTCGATGACTCTTCTGACCACCACTGAAGGGAGGAGTAATATGGGTTTCAGCCCCATCTCGAAATTCTGAAAAAAGATTTTTTGAATAATATTGTTTAATAAGGCTATTTTTGACCCATTTCCTAAAAAAGAAAACATTTTGCGTTTCGTGGGAGTTTGGCTTATTATTTTCCATATACAACGTCAAACCTGCCGCGCAGCATTCCCCTGAAACGGAGTTCTAAATATAGTGCTGCCCCCTTTCGGCCAATTTAATCACAAACTTTGTTTTGGTCACATTCCGTTACACAATCTCCTCACCTGCGATAGTAAAATACTCAGCTTCTATTTAAACACATTAATTCTTCCCGAAATTCTATTCTGTATACACCTGTTAAAGTTGCTCTTGCACCTGCATGGCAACCACCTGGGAATATCAAAATGCATGTTAATAAATGTTTTACCTTTGGCTCATTCCTCTCGAAGGATATGGTGCAAAAACATCAATTTTAAAGCATTTAAAGCAACGACCGCCCTCGTGTATTCCTTAATGATCCACAATTCCAAAAAGTAAGTCCTATAAAAATCGGACTTATCATTCGGGAGGAATAGAGCCAGAGGGATTAAAAATTTTAACGCGCATTTAGATGGTGCCATGGGGTTGCTATGCAGGTGCGATGAGCGTCCTTAAGCGCTATCACAGCCATAATTTTTTATGAAAATTGTTTTGTTGCCTTGTTGGTACGTTTCAGAACACCTCTGACTATGTCGGTTGGCTCCAAAGGAGTGGACTATTTTTAATCTTTATTTGCATTTTCCATGACAATATTAGCAATCCATCGAAACTGTTACTTTTTCAATTGACCTGCTCAATTCCTGATTTAATACTTATACGAGCCAAAAAGCTAAAAAATAACATTTACAGTTTTAATTATTTTTTAAACTTGTACGAGGCAAAAAGCTTAAAAAATAATTTTCAAGAGTTGAAATTCAAGATTTAATAATTGTACGAGCCAAAAGGCTTAAAAACAATATTCAACAGTTTTAAATATTTTTTAAACTTGTACCAGGCAAAAAGTTTAAAAAATAATTTTCAAGAGTTGAAATTCATGATTTAATACTTGTTCGAGCCAAAAAGTTTAAAAAATAATTTTTAAGAGTTGAAATTCATGATTTAAAGCTTGTACAAGCCAAAAAGCTTAAAAAATAATTTTTAAAATAATTTTCAAGAGTTGATATTCATGATTTAATACTTGTACGAGCCAAAAAGTTTAAAAAATAATTTTCAAGAGTTGAAATTCATGATTTAATACTTATACGAGCCAAAAAGCTTAAAAATAACATTTAACAGTTTTAATTATTTTTTAAACTTGTACGAGGCAAAAAGTTTAAAAAATAATTTTCAAGAGTTGAAATTCATGATTTAATACTTGTACGAGCCAAAAAGTTTAAAAAATAATTTTCAAGAGTTGAAATTCATGATTTAATACTTGTACGAGCCAAAAAGTTTAAAAAATAATTTTCAAGAGTTGAAATTCATGATTTAATACTTATACGAGCCAAAAAGCTTAAAAATAACATTTACAGTTTTAATTATTTTTTAAACTTGTACGAGGCAAAAAGCTTAAATAATAATTTTCAAGAGTTGAAATTCAAGATTTAATAATTGTACGAGCCAAAAGGCTTAAAAACAATATTCAACAGTTTTAAATATTTTTTAAACTTGTACCATGCAAAAAGTTTAAAAAATAATTTTCAAGAGTTGAAATTCATGATTTAATACTTGTACGAGCCAAAAAGTTTAAAAAATAATTTTTAAGAGTTGAAATTCATGATTTAATACTTGTACGAGCCAAAAAGTTTAAAAAATAATTTTCAAGAGTTGAAATTCATGATTTAATACTTATACGAGCCAAAAAGCTTAAAAATAACATTTAACAGTTTTAATTATTTTTTAAACTTGTACGAGGCAAAAAGTTTAAAAAATAATTTTCAAGAGTTGAAATTCATGATTTAATACTTGTACGAGCCAAAAAGTTTAAAAAATAATTTTCAAGAGTTGAAATTCATGATTTAATACTTGTACGAGCCAAAAAGTTTAAAAAATAATTTTCAAGAGTTGAAATTCATGATTTAATACTTGTACGAGCCAAAAAGTTTAAAAAATAATTTTCAAGAGTTGAAATTCATGATTTAATACTTGTACGAGCCAAAAAGCTTAAAAAATAATTTTCAAGAGTTGAAATTCATGATTTAATACTTGTACGAGCCAAAAAGCTTAAAAAATAATTTTAAAAATAATTTTCAAGAGTTGAAATTCATGATTTAATACTTATACGAGCCAAAAAGTTTAAAAAATAATTTTCAAGAGTTGAAATTCATGATTTAATACTTATACGAGCCAAAAAGCTTAAAAATAACATTCAACAGTTTTAATTATTTTTTAAACTTGTACGGGGCAAAAAGTTTAAAAAATAATTTTCAAGAGTTGAAATTCATGATTTAATACTTGTACGAGCCAAAAAGTTTAAAAAATAATTTTCAAGAGTTGAAATTCATGATTTAATACTTATACGAGCCACAAAGCTTAAAAAATAATTTTCAAGAGTTGAAATTCATGATTTAATACTTATACGAGCCAAAAAGCTTAAAAATAACATTTACAGTTTTAATTATTTTTTAAACTTGTACGAGGCAAAAAGCTTAAAAAATAATTTTCAAGAGTTGAAATTCAAGATTTAATAATTGTACGAGCCAAAAGGCTTAAAAACAATATTCAACAGTTTTAAATATTTTTTAAACTTGTACCATGCAAAAAGTTTAAAAAATAATTTTCAAGAGTTGAAATTCATGATTTAATACTTGTACGAGCCAAAAAGTTTAAAAAATAATTTTTAAGAGTTGAAATTCATGATTTAAAGCTTGTACAAGCCAAAAAGCTTAAAAAATAATTTTTAAAATAATTTTCAAGAGTTGAAATTCATGATTTAATACTTGTACGAGCCAAAAAGTTTAAAAAATAATTTTCAGGAGTTGAAATTCATGATTTAATACTTATACGAGCCAAAAAGCTTAAAAATAACATTTAACAGTTTTAATTATTTTTTAAACTTGTACGAGGCAAAAAGTTTAAAAAATAATTTTCAAGAGTTGAAATTCATGATTTAATACTTGTACGAGCCAAAAAGTTTAAAAAATAATTTTCAAGAGTTGAAATTCATGATTTAATACTTGTACGAGCCAAAAAGTTTAAAAAATAATTTTCAAGAGTTGAAATTCATGATTTAATACTTGTACGAGCCAAAAAGCTTAAAAAATAATTTTCAAGAGTTGAAATTCATGATTTAATACTTGTACGAGCCAAAAAGCTTAAAAAATAATTTTAAAAATAATTTTCAGAAGTTGAAATTCATGATTTAATACTTATACGAGCCAAAAAGTTTAAAAAATAATTTTCAAGAGTTGAAATTCATGATTTAATACTTATACGAGCCAAAAAGCTTAAAAATAACATTCAACAGTTTTAATTATTTTTTAAACTTGTACGGGCCAAAAAGTTTAAAAAATAATTTTCAAGAGTTGAAATTCATGATTTAATACTTGTACGAGCCAAAAAGTTTAAAAAATAATTTTCAAGAATTGAAATTCATGATTTAATACTTATACGAGCCAAAAAGCTTAAAAAATAATTTTCAAGAGTTGAAATTCCTGATTTAATACTTATACGAGCCAAAAAGCTTAAAAATAACATTCAACACTTAATTATTTTTTAAACTTGTACGAGGCAAAAAGTTTAAAAAATAATTTTCAAGAGTTGAAATTCATGATTTAATACTTGTACGAGCCAAAAAGTTTAAAAAATAATTTTCAAGAGTTGAAATTCATGATTTAATACTTGTACGAGCCAAAAAGTTTAAAAAATAATTTTCAAGAGTTGAAATTCATGATTTAATACTTGTACGAGCCAAAAAGCTTAGAAACTACATTGAAAGGTTTTAATTATTTTTTAAACTTGTACGAGGCAAAAAGCTTAAAAAATAATTTTTAAGAATTGATATTCATGACTTAATACTTGTACGAGCCAAAAAGCTTAAAAAATAATTTTTAAGAGTTGAAATTCATGATTTAAAGCTTGTACAAGCCAAAAAGCTTAAAAAATAATTTTTAAAATAATTTTCAAGAGTTGATATTCATGATTTAATACTTGTACGAGCCAAAAAGTTTATAAAATAATTTTCAAGAGTTGAAATTCATGATTTAATACTTATACGAGCCAAAAAGCTTAAAAATAACATTTAACAGTTTTAATTATTTTTTAAACTTGTACGAGGCAAAAAGTTTAAAAAATAATTTTCAAGAGTTGAAATTCATGATTTAATACTTGTACGAGCCAAAAAGTTTAAAAAATAATTTTCAAGAGTTGAAATTCATGATTTAATACTTGTACGAGCCAAAAAGTTTAAAAAATAATTTTCAAGAGTTGAAATTCATGATTTAATACTTGTACGAGCCAAAAAGCTTAAAAAATAATTTTCAAGAGTTGAAATTCATGATTTAATACTTATACGAGCCAAAAAGCTTAAAAATAACATTTACAGTTTTAATTATTTTTTAAACTTGTACGAGGCAAAAAGCTTAAAAAATAATTTTCAAGAGTTGAAATTCAAGATTTAATAATTGTACGAGCCAAAAGGCTTAAAAACAATATTCAACAGTTTTAAATATTTTTTAAACTTGTACCAGGCAAAAAGTTTAAAAAATAATTTTCAAGAGTTGAAATTCATGATTTAATACTTGTACGAGCCAAAAAGTTTAAAAAATAATTTTCAAGAGTTGAAATTCATGATTTAATACTTATACGAGCCAAAAAGCTTAAAAATAACATTTAACAGTTGTAATTATTTTTTAAACTTGTACGAGGCAAAAAGTTTAAAAAATAATTTTCAAGAGTTGAAATTCATGATTTAATACTTGTACGAGCCAAAAATATTAAAAAATAATTTTCAAGAGTTGAAATTCATGATTTAATACTTATACGAGCCAAAAAGCTTAAAAATAACATTTAACAGTTTTAATTATTTTTTAAACTTGTACGAGGCAAAAAGCTTAAAAAATAATTTTCAAGAGTTGAAATTCAGGATTTAATACTTATACGAGCCAAAAAGCTTAAAAATAACATTTACAGTTTTAATTATTTTTTAAACTTGTACGAGGCAAAAAGCTTAAAAAATAATTTTCAAGAGTTGAAATTCAAGATTTAATAATTGTACGAGCCAAAAGGCTTAAAAATAATATTCAACAGTTTTAAATATTTTTTAAACTTGTACGAGGCAAAAAGTTTAAAAAATAATTTTCAAGAGTTGAAATTCATGATTTAATACTTGTACGAGCCAAAAAGTTTAAAAAATAATTTTCAAGAGTTGAAATTCATGATTTAATACTTATACGAGCCAAAAAGCTTAAAAATAACATTTAACAGTTTTAATTATTTTTTAAACTTGTACGAGGCAAAAAGTTTAAAAAATAATTTTCAAGAGTTGAAATTCATGATTTAATACTTGTACGAGCCAAAAAGTTTAAAAAATAATTTTCAAGAGTTGAAATTCATGATTTAATACTTATACGAGCCAAAAAGCTTAAAAATAACATTTAACAGTTTTAATTATTTTTTAAACTTGTACGAGGCAAAAAGTTTAAAAAATAATTTTCAAGAGTTGAAATTCATGATTTAATACTTGTACGAGCCAAAAAGTTTAAAAAATAATTTTCAAGAGTTGAAATTCATGATTTAATACTTGTACGAGCCAAAAAGTTTAAAAAATAATTTTCAAGAGTTGAAATTCATGATTTAATACTTGTACGAGCCAAAAAGCTTAAAAAATAATTTTCAAGAGTTGAAATTCATGATTTAATACTTGTACGAGCCAAAAAGCTTAAAAAATAATTTTAAAAATAATTTTCAAGAGTTGAAATTCATGATTTAATACTTGTACGAGCCAAAAAGTTTAAAAAATAATTTTCAAGAGTTGAAATTCATGATTTAATACTTATACGAGCCAAAAAGCTTAAAAATAACATTTAACAGTTTTAATTATTTTTTAAACTTGTACGAGGCAAAAAGTTTAAAAAATAATTTTCAAGAGTTGAAATTCATGATTTAATACTTGTACGAGCCAAAAAGTTTAAAAAATAATTTTCAAGAGTTGAAATTCATGATTTAATACTTGTACGAGCCAAAAAGCTTAAAAAATAATTTTCAAGAGTTGAAATTCCTGATTTAATACTTATACGAGCCAAAAAGCTTAAAAATAACATTCAACACTTAATTATTTTTTAAACTTGTACGAGGCAAAAAGTTTAAAAAATAATTTTCAAGAGTTGAAATTCATGATTTAATACTTGTACGAGCCAAAAAGTTTAAAAAATAATTTTCAAGAGTTGAAATTCATGATTTAATACTTGTACGAGCCAAAAAGTTTAAAAAATAATTTTCAAGAGTTGAAATTCATGATTTAATACTTATACGAGCCAAAAAGCTTAAAAATAACATTTACAGTTTTAATTATTTTTTAAACTTGTACGAGGCAAAAAGTTTAAAAAATAATTTTCAAGAGTTGAAATTCATGATTTAATACTTGTACGAGCCAAAAAGCTTAGAAACTACATTGAAAGGTTTTAATTATTTTTTAAACTTGTACGAGGCAAAAAGCTTAAAAAATAATTTTTAAGAATTGATATTCATGATTTAAAACTTGTACGAGCCAAAAAGCTTAAAAAATAATTTTCAAGAGTTGAAATTCATGATTAAATACTTGTACGAGCCAAAAAGTTTAAAAAATAATTTTCAAGAGTTGATATTCATGATTTAATACTTGTACGAGCCAAAAAGTTTAAAAAATAATTTTCAAGAGTTGAAATTCATGATTTAATACTTGTACGAGCCAAAAAGTTTAAAAAATAATTTTCAAGAGTTGAAATTCATGATTTAATACTTGTACGAGCCAAAAAGTTTAAAAAATAATTTTCAAGAGTTGAAATTCATGATTTAATACTTGTACGAGCCAAAAAGCTTAAAAAATAATTTTCAAGAGTTGAAATTCATGATTTAATACTTATACGAGCCAAAAAGCTTAAAAATAACATTTACAGTTTTAATTATTTTTTAAACTTGTACGAGGCAAAAAGCTTAAAAAATAATTTTCAAGAGTTGAAATTCAAGATTTAATAATTGTACGAGCCAAAAGGCTTAAAAATAATATTCAACAGTTTTAATTATTTTTTAAACTTGTACGAGGCAAAAAGTTTAAAAAATAATTTTCAAGAGTTGAAATTCATGATTTAATACTTGTACGAGCCAAAAAGTTTAAAAAATAATTTTCAAGAGTTGAAATTCATGATTTAATACTTGTACGAGCCAAAAAGCTTAAAAAATAATTTTCAAGAGTTGAAATTCCTGATTTAATACTTATACGAGCCAAAAAGCTTAAAAATAACATTTACAGTTTTAATTATTTTTTAAACTTGTACGAGGCAAAAAGTTTAAAAAATAATTTTCAAGAGTTGAAATTCATGATTTAATACTTGTACGAGCCAAAAAGTTTAAAAAATAATTTTCAAGAGTTGAAATTCATGATTTAATACTTATACGAGCCAAAAAGCTTAAAAAATAATTTTCAAGAGTTGAAATTCATGATTTAATACTTATACGAGCCAAAAAGCTTAAAAATAACATTTACAGTTTTAATTATTTTTTAAACTTGTACGAGGCAAAAAGTTTAAAAAATAATTTTCAAGAGTTGAAATTCATGATTTAATACTTGTACGAGCCAAAAAGCTTAGAAACTACATTGAAAGGTTTTAATTATTTTTTAAACTTGTACGAGGCAAAAAGCTTAAAAAATAATTTTTAAGAATTGATATTCATGACTTAATACTTGTACGAGCCAAAAAGTTTAAAAAATAAATTTTAAGAGTTGAAATTCATGATTTAAAGCTTGTACAAGCCAAAAAGCTTAAAAAATAATTTTTAAAATAATTTTCAAGAGTTGATATTCATGATTTAATACTTGTACGAGCCAAAAAGTTTATAAAATAATTTTCAAGAGTTGAAATTCATGATTTAATACTTGTACGAGCCAAAAAGTTTAAAAAATAATTTTCAAGAGTTGAAATTCATGATTTAATACTTGTACGAGCCAAAAAGTTTAAAAAATAATTTTCAAGAGTTGAAATTCATGATTTAATACTTGTACGAGCCAAAAAGCTTAAAAAATAATTTTCAAGAGTTGAAATTCATGATTTAATACTTATACGAGCCAAAAAGCTTAAAAATAACATTTAACAGTTTTAATTATTTTTTAAACTTGTACGAGGCAAAAAGCTTAAAAAATAATTTTCAAGAGTTGAAATTCAAGATTTAATAATTGTACGAGCCAAAAGGCTTAAAAATAACATTCAACGCTTTTAATTATTTTTTAAACTTGTACGAGGCAAAAAGTTTAAAAAATAATTTTCAAGAGTTGAAATTCATGATTTAATACTTGTACGAGCCAAAAAGTTTAAAAAATAATTTTCAAGAGTTGAAATTCATGATTTAATACTTGTACGAGCCAAAAAGCTTAAAAAATAATTTTCAAGAGTTGAAATTCCTGATTTAATACTTATACGAGCCAAAAAGCTTAAAAATAACATTTACAGTTTTAATTATTTTTTAAACTTGTACGAGGCAAAAAGTTTAAAAAATAATTTTCAAGAGTTGAAATTCATGATTTAATACTTGTACGAGCCAAAAAGCTTAAAAAATAATTTTCAAGAGTTGAAATTCATGATTTAATACTTATACGAGACAAAAAGCTTAAAAATAACATTCAACACTTTTAATTATTTTTTAAACTTGTACGAGGCAAAAAGTTTAAAAAATAATTTTCAAGAGTTGAAATTCATGATTTAATACTTGTACGAGCCAAAAAGTTTAAAAAATAATTTTCAAGAGTTGAAATTCATGATTTAATACTTATACGAGCCAAAAAGCTTAAAAATAACATTTAACAGTTTTAATTATTTTTTAAACTTGTACGAGGCAAAAAGTTTAAAAAATAATTTTCAAGAGTTGAAATTCATGATTTAATACTTGTACGAGCCAAAAAGTTTAAAAAATAATTTTCAAGAGTTGAAATTCATGATTTAATACTTATACGAGCCAAAAAGCTTAAAAATAACATTTAACAGTTTTAATTATTTTTTAAACTTGTACGAGGCAAAAAGTTTAAAAAATAATTTTCAAGAGTTGAAATTCATGATTTAATACTTGTACGAGCCAAAAAGTTTAAAAAATAATTTTCAAGAGTTGAAATTCATGATTTAATACTTGTACGAGCCAAAAAGCTTAAAAAATAATTTTCAAGAGTTGAAATTCATGATTTAATACTTGTACGAGCCAAAAAGCTTAAAAATAACATTTACAGTTTTAATTATTTTTTAAACTTGTACGAGGCAAAAAGTTTAAAAAATAATTTTCAAGAGTTGAAATTCATGATTTAATACTTGTACGAGCCAAAAAGCTTAAAAAATAATTTTCAAGAGTTGAAATTCATGATTTAATACTTATACGAGACAAAAAGCTTAAAAATAACATTCAACACTTTTAATTATTTTTTAAACTTGTACGAGGCAAAAAGTTTAAAAAATAATTTTCAAGAGTTGAAATTCATGATTTAATACTTGTACGAGCCAAAAAGTTTAAAAAATAATTTTCAAGAGTTGAAATTCATGATTTAATACTTGTACGAGCCAAAAAGTTTAAAAAATAATTTTCAAGAGTTGAAATTCATGATTTAATACTTGTACGAGCCAAAAAGTTTAAAAAATAATTTTCAAGAGTTGAAATTCATGATTTAATACTTGTACGAGCCAAAAAGCTTAAAAAATAATTTTCAAGAGTTGAAATTCCTGATTTAATACTTATACGAGCCAAAAAGCTTAAAAATAACATTTACAGTTTTAATTATTTTTTAAACTTGTACGAGGCAAAAAGTTTAAAAAATAATTTTCAAGAGTTGAAATTCATGATTTAATACTTTTACGAGCCAAAAAGTTTAAAAAATAATTTTCAAGAGTTGAAATTCATGATTTAATACTTATACGAGCCAAAAAGCTTAAAAATAACATTTAACAGTTTTAATTATTTTTTAAACTTGTACGAGGCAAAAAGTTAAAAAATAATTTTCAAGAGTTGAAATTCATGATTTAATACTTGTACGAGCCAAAAAGCTTAAAAAATAATTTTCAAGAGTTGAAATTCCTGATTTAATACTTATACGAGCCAAAAAGCTTAAAAATAACATTTACAGTTTTAATTATTTTTTAAACTTGTACGAGGCAAAAAGCTTAAAAAATAATTTTCAAGAGTTGAAATTCAAGATTTAATAATTGTACGAGCCAAAAGGCTTAAAAATAATATTCAACAGTTTTAAATATTTTTTAAACTTGTACGAGGCAAAAAGTTTAAAAAATAATTTTCAAGAGTTGAAATTCATGATTTAATACTTGTACGAGCCAAAAAGTTTAAAAAATAATTTTCAAGAGTTGAAATTCATGATTTAATACTTGTACGAGCCAAAAAGTTTAAAAAATAATTTTCAAGAGTTGAAATTCATGATTTAATACTTGTACGAGCCAAAAAGTTTAAAAAATAATTTTCAAGAGTTGAAATTCATGATTTAATACTTATACGAGCCAAAAAGCTTAAAAATAACATTCAACACTTTTAATTATTTTTTAAACTTGTACGAGGCAAAAAGTTTTAAAAATTATTTTCAAGAGTTGAAATTCATGATTTAATACTTGTACGAGCCAAAAAGTTTAAAAAATAATTTTCAAGAGTTGAAATTCATGATTTAATACTTGTACGAGCCAAAAAGTTTAAAAAATAATTTTCAAGAGTTGAAATTCATGATTTAATACTTGTACGAGCCAAAAAGTTTAAAAAATTATTTTCAAGAGTTGAAATTCATGATTTAATACTTGTACGAGCCAAAAAGCTTAAAAAATAATTTTCAAGAGTTGAAATTCCTGATTTAATACTTATACGAGCCAAAAGCTTAAAAATAACATTTACAGTTTTAATTATTTTTTAAACTTGTACGAGGCAAAAAGTTTAAAAAATAATTTTCAAGAGTTGAAATTCATGATTTAATACTTTTACGAGCCAAAAAGTTTAAAAAATAATTTTCAAGAGTTGAAATTCATGATTTAATACTTATACGACACAAAAAGCTTAAAAATAACATTCAACACTTTTAATTATTTTTTAAACTTGTACGAGGCAAAAAGCTTAAAAAATAATTTTCAAGAATTGATATTCATGATTTAATACTTGTACGAGCCAAAAAGCTTAAAAAATAATTTTCAAGAGTTGAAATTCCTGATTTAATACTTATACGAGCCAAAAAGCAAAAAAATAACATTTACAGTTTTAATTATTTTTTAAACTTGTACGAGGCAAAAAGCTTAAAAAATAATTTTCAAGAGTTGAAATTCAAGATTTAATAATTGTACGAGCCAAAAGGCTTAAAAATAATATTCAACAGTTTTAAATATTTTTTAAACTTGTACGAGGCAAAAAGTTTAAAAAATAATTTTCAAGAGTTGAAATTCATGATTTAATACTTGTACGAGCCAAAAAGTTTAAAAAATAATTTTCAAGAGTTGAAATTCATGATTTAATACTTGTACGAGCCAAAAAGTTTAAAAAATAATTTTCAAGAGTTGAAATTCATGATTTAATACTTGTACGAGCCAAAAAGCTTAAAAAATAATTTTCAAGAGTTGAAATTCATGATTTAATACTTATACGAGACAAAAAGCTTAAAAATAACATTCAACACTTTTAATTATTTTTTAAACTTGTACGAGGCAAAAAGTTTAAAAAATAATTTTCAAGAGTTGAAATTCATGATTTAATACTTGTACGAGCCAAAAAGTTTAAAAAATAATTTTCAAGAGTTGAAATTCATGATTTAATACTTGTACGAGCCAAAAAGTTTAAAAAATAATTTTCAAGAGTTGAAATTCATGATTTAATACTTGTACGAGCCAAAAAGTTTAAAAAATAATTTTCAAGAGTTGAAATTCATGATTTAATACTTGTACGAGCCAAAAAGCTTAAAAAATAATTTTCAAGAGTTGAAATTCCTGATTTAATACTTATACGAGCCAAAAAGCTTAAAAATAACATTTACAGTTTTAATTATTTTTTAAACTTGTACGAGGCAAAAAGTTTAAAAAATAATTTTCAAGAGTTGAAATTCATGATTTAATACTTGTACGAGCCAAAAAGCTTAAAAAATAATTTTCAAGAGTTGAAATTCATGATTTAATACTTATACGAGACAAAAAGCTTAAAAATAACATTCAACACTTTTAATTATTTTTTAAACTTGTACGAGCCAAAAAGTTTAAAAAATAATTTTCAGGAGTTGAAATTCATGATTTAATACTTATACGAGCCAAAAAGCTTAAAAAATAATTTTCAAGAGTTGAAATTCCTGATTTAATACTTATACGAGCCAAAAAGCTAAAAAATAACATTTACAGTTTTAATTATTTTTTAAACTTGTACGAGGCAAAAAGCTTAAAAAATAATTTTCAAGAGTTGAAATTCAAGATTTAATAATTGTACGAGCCAAAAGGCTTAAAAATAATATTCAACAGTTTTAATTATTTTTTAAACTTGTACGAGGCAAAAAGTTTAAAAAATAATTTTCAAGAGTTGAAATTCATGATTTAATACTTGTACGAGCCAAAAAGTTTAAAAAATAATTTTCAAGAGTTGAAATTCATGATTTAATACTTATACGAGCCAAAAAGCTTAAAAAATAATTTTGAAGAGTTGAAATTTATGATTTAATACTTGTACGAGCCAAAAAGTTTAAAAAATAATTTTCAAGAGTTGAAATTCATGATTTAATACTTGTACGAGCCAAAAAGTTTAAAAATTAATTTTCAAGAGTTGAAATTCATGATTTAATACTTGTACGAGCCAAAAAGCTTAAAAAATAATTTTTAAAATAATTTTCAAGAGTTGAAATTCAAGATTTAATAATTGTACGAGCCAAAAGACTTAAAAATAATATTCAACAGTTTTAAATATTTTTTAAACTTGTACGAGGCAAAAAGTTTAAAAAATAATTTTCAAGAGTTGAAATTCATGATTTAATACTTGTACGAGCCAAAAAGTTTAAAAAATAATTTTTAGGAGTTGAAATTCATGATTTAAAACTTGTACGAGCCAAAAAGCTTAAAAAATAATTTTTAAAATAATTTTCAAGAGTTGAAATTCATGATTTAATACTTGTACGAGCCAAAAAGTTTAAAAAATAATTTTCAAGAGTTGAAATTCATGATTTAATACTTATACGAGCCAAAAAGCTTAAAAATAACATTTACAGTTTTAATTATTTTTTAAACTTGTACGAGGCAAAAAGTTTAAAAAATAATTTTCAAGAGTTGAAATTCATGATTTAATACTTGTACGAGCCAAAAAGCTTAAAAAATAATTTTCAAGAGTTGAAATTCATGATTTAATACTTATACGAGACAAAAAGCTTAAAAATAACATTCAACACTTTTAATTATTTTTTAAACTTGTACGAGGCAAAAAGTTAAAAAATAATTTTCAAGAGTTGAAATTCATGATTTAATACTTGTACGAGCCAAAAAGCTTAAAAAATAATTTTCAAGAGTTGAAATTCATGATTTAATACTTATACGAGCCAAAAAGCTTAAAAATAACATTTACAGTTTTAATTATTTTTTAAACTTGTACGAGGCAAAAAGCTTAAAAAATAATTTTCAAGAGTTGAAATTCAAGATTTAATAATTGTACGAGCCAAAAGGCTTAAAAATAACATTCAACGGTTTTAATTATTTTTTAAACTTGTACGAGGCAAAAAGTTTAAAAAATAATTTTCAAGAGTTGAAATTCATGATTTAATACTTGTACGAGCCAAAAAGTTTAAAAAATAATTTTCAAGAGTTGAAATTCATGATTTAATACTTGTACGAGCCAAAAAGTTTAAAAAATAATTTTCAAGAGTTGAAATTCATGATTTAATACTTGTACGAGCCAAAAAGCTTAAAAAATAATTTTCAAGAGTTGAAATTCGGGATTTAATGCTTATACGAGCCAAAAAGCTGAAAAATACTATTTAACAGTTTTAATTATTTTTTAAACTTGTACGAGGCAAAAAGTTTAAAAAATAATTTTCAAGAGTTGAAATTCATGATTTAATACTTGTACGAGCCAAAAAGTTTAAAAAATAATTTTCAAGAGTTGAAATTCATGATTTAATACTTATACGAGCCAAAAAGCTTAAAAAATAATTTTGAAGAGTTGAAATTTATGATTTAATACTTGTACGAGCCAAAAAGTTTAAAAAATAATTTTCAAGAGTTGAAATTCATGATTTAATACTTGTACGAGCCAAAAAGCTTAAAAATTAATTTTCAAGAGTTGAAATTCAGAATTTAATGCTTATACGAGTCAAAAAGCTTAAAAAATAATTTTTAAAATAATTTTCAATAGTTGAAATTCAAGATTTAATAATTGTACGAGCCAAAAGACTTAAAAATAATATTCAACAGTTTTAAATATTTTTTAAACTTGTACGAGGCAAAAAGTTTAAAAAATAATTTTCAAGAGTTGAAATTCATGATTTAATACTTGTACGAGCCAAAAAGTTTAAAAAATAATTTTTAGGAGTTGAAATTCATGATTTAATACTTGCACGAGCCAAAAAGCTTAAAAATACTTTTTAAAATAATTTTTATAGAGTTGAAATTCATGATTTAATACTTGTACGAGCCAAAAAGCTTAAAAAATAATTTTCAAGAGTTGAAATTCATGATTTAATACTTATACGAGCCAAAAAGCTTAAGAATAACATTTACAGTTTTAATTATTTTTTAAACTTGTACGAGGCAAAAAGCTTAAAAAATAATTTTCAAGAGTTGAAATTCCTGATTTAATACTTATACGAGCCAAAAAGCTTAAAAATAACATTCAACACTTTTAATTATTTTTTATACTTGTACGAGGCAAAAAGTTTAAAAAATAATTTTCAAGAGTTGAAATTCATGATTCAATACTTGTACGAGCCAAAAAGTTTAAAAAATAATTTTCAAGAGTTGAAATTCATGATTTAATACTTATACGAGCCAAAAAGCTTAAAAAATAATTTTGAAGAGTTGAAATTTATGATTTAATACTTGTACGAGCCAAAAAGTTTAAAAAATAATTTTCAAGAGTTGAAATTCATGATTTAATACTTATACGAGCCAAAAAGCTAAAAAATAACATTTACAGTTTTAATTATTTTTTAAACTTGTACGAGGCAAAAAGCTTAAAAAATAATTTTCAAGAGTTGAAATTCAAGATTTAATAATTGTACGAGCCAAAAGGCTTAAAAACAATATTCAGCAGTTTTAAATATTTTTTAAACTTGTACCAGGCAAAAAGTTTAAAAAATAATTTTCAAGAGTTGAAATTCATGATTTAATACTTGTACGAGCCAAAAAGTTTAAAAAATAATTTTCAAGAGTTGAAATTCATGATTTAATACTTGTACGAGCCAAAAAGTTTAAAAAATAATTTTCAAGAGTTGAAATTCATGATTTAATACTTGTACGAGCCAAAAAGCTTAAAAAATAATTTTCAAGAGTTGAAATTCATGATTTAATACTTATACGAGCCAAAAAGCTTAAAAATAACATTCAACACTTTTAATTATTTTTTAAACTTGTACGAGGCAAAAAGTTTAAAAAATAATTTTCAAGAGTTGAAATTCATGATTTAATACTTGTACGAGCCAAAAAGTTTAAAAAATAATTTTCAAGAGTTGAAATTCATGATTTAATACTTGTACGAGCCAAAAAGCTTAAAAAATAATTTTCAAGAGTTGAAATTCATGATTTAATACTTGTACGAGCCAAAAAGTTTAAAAAATAATTTTCAAGAGTTGAAATTCATGATTTAATACTTGTACGAGCCAAAAAGCTTAAAAATTAATTTTCAAGAGTTGAAATTCAGAATTTAATGCTTATACGAGTCAAAAAGCTTAAAAAATAATTTTTAAAATAATTTTCAAGAGTTGAAATTCAAGATTTAATAATTGTACGAGCCAAAAGACTTAAAAATAATATTCAACAGTTTTAAATATTTTTTAAACTTGTACGAGGCAAAAAGTTTAAAAAATAATTTTCAAGAGTTGAAATTCATGATTTAATACTTGTACGAGCCAAAAAGTTTAAAAAATAATTTTTAGGAGTTGAAATTCATGATTTAATACTTGCACGAGCCAAAAAGCTTAAAAAATACTTTTTAAAATAATTTTTATAGAGTTGAAATTCATGATTTAATACTTGTACGAGCCAAAAAGCTTAAAAAATAATTTTCAAGAGTTGAAATTCATGATTTAATACTTATACGAGCCAAAAAGCTTAAAAATAACATTTAACAGTTTTAATTATTTTTTAAACTTGTACGAGGCAAAAAGTTTAAAAAATAATTTTCAAGAGTTGAAATTCATGATTTAATACTTATACGAGCCAAAAAGCTTAAAAATAACATTCAACACTTTTAATTATTTTTTAAACTTGTACGAGGCAAAAAGTTTAAAAAATAATTTTCAAGAGTTGAAATTCATGATTTAATACTTGTACGAGCCAAAAAGTTTAAAAAATAATTTTCAAGAGTTGAAATTCATGATTTAATACTTGTACGAGCCAAAAAGCTTAAAAAATAATTTTCAAGAGTTGAAATTTATGATTTAATACTTGTACGAGCCAAAAAGTTTAAAAAATAATTTTCAAGAGTTGAAATTCATGATTTAATACTTGTACGAGCCAAAAAGCTTAAAAATTAATTTTCAAGAGTTGAAATTCAGAATTTAATGCTTATACGAGCCAAAAAGCTTAAAAAATAATTTTTAAAATAATTTTCAAGAGTTGAAATTCAAGATTTAATAATTGTACGAGCCAAAAGACTTAAAAATAATATTCAACAGTTTTAAATATTTTTTAAACTTGTACGAGGCAAAAAGTTTAAAAAATAATTTTCAAGAGTTGAAATTCATGATTTAATACTTGTACGAGCCAAAAAGTTTAAAAAATAATTTTTAGGAGTTGAAATTCATGATTTAATACTTGTACGAGCCAAAAAGCTTAAAAAATAATTTTTAAAATAATTTTCAAGAGTTGAAATTCATGATTTAATACTTGTACGAGCCAAAAAGCTTAAAAAATAATTTTCAAGAGTTGAAATTCATGATTTAATACTTATACGAGCCAAAAAGCTTAAAAATAACATTTACAGTTTTAATTATTTTTTAAACTTGTACGAGGCAAAAAGTTTAAAAAATAATTTTCAAGAGTTGAAATTCATGATTTAATACTTGTACGAGCCAAAAAGCTTAAAAAATAATTTTCAAGAGTTGAAATTCATGATTTAATACTTATACGAGACAAAAAGCTTAAAAATAACATTCAACACTTTTAATTATTTTTTAAACTTGTACGAGGCAAAAAGTTTAAAAAATAATTTTCAAGAGTTGAAATTCATGATTTAATACTTGTACGAGCCAAAAAGCTTAAAAAATAATTTTCAAGAGTTGAAATTCCTGATTTAATACTTATACGAGCCAAAAAGCTTAAAAATAACATTTACAGTTTTAATTATTTTTTAAACTTGTACGAGGCAAAAAGCTTAAAAAATAATTTTCAAGAGTTGAAATTCAAGATTTAATAATTGTACGAGCCAAAAGGCTTAAAAATAACATTCAACGCTTTTAATTATTTTTTAAACTTGTACGAGGCAAAAAGTTTAAAAAATAATTTTCAAGAGTTGAAATTCATGATTTAATACTTGTACGAGCCAAAAAGTTTAAAAAATAATTTTCAAGAGTTGAAATTCATGATTTAATACTTGTACGAGCCAAAAAGTTTAAAAAATAATTTTCAAGAGTTGAAATTCATGATTTAATACTTGTACGAGCCAAAAAGCTTAAAAAATAATTTTTAAAATAATTTTCAAGAGTTGAAATTCAAGATTTAATAATTGTACGAGCCAAAAGACTTAAAAATAATATTCAACAGTTTTAAATATTTTTTAAACTTGTACGAGGCAAAAAGTTTAAAAAATAATTTTCAAGAGTTGAAATTCATGATTTAATACTTGTACGAGCCAAAAAGTTTAAAAAATAATTTTTAGGAGTTGAAATTCATGATTTAAAACTTGTACGAGCCAAAAAGCTTAAAAAATAATTTTTAAAATAATTTTCAAGAGTTGAAATTCATGATTTAATACTTGTACGAGCCAAAAAGTTTAAAAAATAATTTTCAAGAGTTGAAATTCATGATTTAATACTTGTACGAGCCAAAAAGCTTAAAAATAATTTTTAAAATAATTTTCAAGCGTTGAAATTCATGATTTAATACTTGTACGAGCCAAAAAGTTTAAAAAATAATTTTCAAGAGTTGAAATTCATGATTTAATACTTATACGAGCCAAAAAGCTTAAAAAATAATTTTCAAGAGTTGAAATTTATGATTTAATACTTGTACGAGCCAAAAAGTTTAAAAAATAATTTTCAAGAGTTGAAATTCATGATTTAATACTTGTACGAGCCAAAAAGCTTAAAAATTAATTTTCAAGAGTTGAAATTCAGAATTTAATGCTTATACGAGTCAAAAAGCTTAAAAAATAATTTTTAAAATAATTTTCAATAGTTGAAATTCAAGATTTAATAATTGTACGAGCCAAAAGACTTAAAAATAATATTCAACAGTTTTAAATATTTTTTAAACTTGTACGAGGCAAAAAGTTTCAAAAATAATTTTCAAGAGTTGAAATTCATGATTTAATACTTGTACGAGCCAAAAAGTTTAAAAAATAATTTTTAGGAGTTGAAATTCATGATTTAATACTTGCACGAGCCAAAAAGCTTAAAAAATACTTTTTAAAATAATTTTTATAGAGTTGAAATTCATGATTTAATACTTGTACGAGCCAAAAAGCTTAAAAAATAATTTTCAAGAGTTGAAATTCATGATTTAATACTTATACGAGCCAAAAAGCTTAAGAATAACATTTACAGTTTTAATTATTTTTTAAACTTGTACGAGGCAAAAAGCTTAAAAAATAATTTTCAAGAGTTGAAATTCCTGATTTAATACTTATACGAGCCAAAAAGCTTAAAAATAACATTCAACACTTTTAATTATTTTTTATACTTGTACGAGGCAAAAAGTTTAAAAAATAATTTTCAAGAGTTGAAATTCATGATTCAATACTTGTACGAGCCAAAAAGTTTAAAAAATAATTTTCAAGAGTTGAAATTCATGATTTAATACTTATACGAGCCAAAAAGCTTAAAAAATAATTTTGAAGAGTTGAAATTTATGATTTAATACTTGTACGAGCCAAAAAGTTTAAAAAATAATTTTCAAGAGTTGAAATTCATGATTTAATACTTGTACGAGCCAAAAAGCTTAAAAATTAATTTTCAAGAGTTGAAATTCAGAATTTAATGCTTATACGAGCCAAAAAGCTTAAAAAATAATTTTTAAAATAATTTTCAAGAGTTGAAATTCAAGATTTAATAATTGTACGAGCCAAAAGACTTAAAAATAATATTCAACAGTTTTAAATATTTTTTAAACTTGTACGAGGCAAAAAGTTTAAAAAATAATTTTCAAGAGTTGAAATTCATGATTTAATACTTGTACGAGCCAAAAAGTTTAAAAAATAATTTTTAGGAGTTGAAATTCATGATTTAATACTTGTACGAGCCAAAAAGCTTAAAAAATAATTTTTAAAATAATTTTCAAGAGTTGAAATTCATGATTTAATACTTGTACGAGCCAAAAAGCTTAAAAAATAATTTTCAAGAGTTGAAATTCCTGATTTTATACTTATACGAGCCAAAAAGCTTAAAAATAACATTTACAGTTTTAATTATTTTTTAAACTTGTACGAGGCAAAAAGTTTAAAAAATAATTTTCAAGAGTTGAAATTCATGATTTAATACTTGTACGAGCCAAAAAGCTTAAAAAATAATTTTCAAGAGTTGAAATTCATGATTTAATACTTATACGAGACAAAAAGCTTAAAAATAACATTCAACACTTTTAATTATTTTTTAAACTTGTACGAGGCAAAAAGTTAAAAAATAATTTTCAAGAGTTGAAATTCATGATTTAATACTTGTACGAGCCAAAAAGCTTAAAAAATAATTTTCAAGAGTTGAAATTCCTGATTTAATACTTATACGAGCCAAAAAGCTAAAAAATAACATTTACAGTTTTAATTATTTTTTAAACTTGTACGAGGCAAAAAGCTTAAAAAATAATTTTCAAGAGTTGAAATTCAAGATTTAATAATTGTACGAGCCAAAAGGCTTAAAAACAATATTCAGCAGTTTTAAATATTTTTTAAACTTGTACGAGGCAAAAAGTTTAAAAAATAATTTTCAAGAGTTGAAATTCATGATTTAATACTTGTACGAGCCAAAAAGTTTAAAAAATAATTTTCAAGAGTTGAAATTCATGATTTAATACTTGTACGAGCCAAAAAGTTTAAAAAATAATTTTCAAGAGTTGAAATTCATGATTTAATACTTGTACGAGCCAAAAAGCTTAAAAAATAATTTTCAAGAGTTGAAATTCCTGATTTAATACTTATACGAGCCAAAAAGCTGAAAAATAACATTCAACACTTTTAATTATTTTTTATACTTGTACGAGGCAAAAAGTTTAAAAAATAATTTTCAAGAGTTGAAATTCATGATTTAATACTTGTACGAGCCAAAAAGTTTAAAAAATAATTTTCAAGAGTTGAAATTCATGATTTAATACTTATACGAGCCAAAAAGCTTAAAAAATAATTTTCAAGAGTTGAAATTCATGATTTAATACTTGTACGAGCCAAAAAGTTTAAAAAATAATTTTCAAGAGTTGAAATTCATGATTTAATACTTGTACGAGCCAAAAAGCTTAAAAATTAATTTTCAAGAGTTGAAATTCAGAATTTAATGCTTATACGAGTCAAAAAGCTTAAAAAATAATTTTTAAAATAATTTTCAATAGTTGAAATTCAAGATTTAATAATTGTACGAGCCAAAAGACTTAAAAATAATATTCAACAGTTTTAAATATTTTTTAAACTTGTACGAGGCAAAAAGTTTCAAAAATAATTTTCAAGAGTTGAAATTCATGATTTAATACTTGTACGAGCCAAAAAGTTTAAAAAATAATTTTTAGGAGTTGAAATTCATGATTTAATACTTGCACGAGCCAAAAAGCTTAAAAAATAATTTTTAAAATAATTTTTATAGAGTTGAAATTCATGATTTAATACTTGTACGAGCCAAAAAGCTTAAAAAATAATTTTCAAGAGTTGAAATTCATGATTTAATACTTATACGAGCCAAAAAGCTTAAAAATAACATTTACAGTTTTAATTATTTTTTAAACTTGTACGAGGCAAAAAGCTTAAAAAATAATTTTCAAGAGTTGAAATTCAAGATTTAATAATTGTACGAGCCAAAAGGCTTAAAAATAATATTCAACAGTTTTAAATATTTTTTAAACTTGTACGAGGCAAAAAGTTTAAAAAATAATTTTCAAGAGTTGAAATTCATGATTTAATACTTGTACGAGCCAAAAAGTTTAAAAAATAATTTTCAGGAGTTGAAATTCATGATTTAATACTTATACGAGCCAAAAAGCTTAAAAATAACATTTAACAGTTTTAATTATTTTTTAAACTTGTACGAGGCAAAAAGTTTAAAAAATAATTTTCAAGAGTTGAAATTCATGATTTAATACTTGTACGAGCCAAAAAGTTTAAAAAATAATTTTCAAGAGTTGAAATTCATGATTTAATACTTATACGAGCCAAAAAGCTTAAAAATAACATTTAACAGTTTTAATTATTTTTTAAACTTGTACGAGGCAAAAAGTTTAAAAAATAATTTTCAAGAGTTGAAATTCATGATTTAATACTTGTACGAGCCAAAAAGTTTAAAAAATAATTTTCAAGAGTTGAAATTCATGATTTAATACTTGTACGAGCCAAAAAGTTTAAAAAATAATTTTCAAGAGTTGAAATTCATGATTTAATACTTGTACGAGCCAAAAAGTTTAAAAAATAATTTTCAAGAGTTGAAATTCATGATTTAATACTTGTACGAGCCAAAAAGCTTAAAAAATAATTTTCAAGAGTTGAAATTCCTGATTTAATACTTATACGAGCCAAAAAGCTTAAAAATAACATTTACAGTTTTAATTATTTTTTAAACTTGTACGAGGCAAAAAGTTTAAAAAATAATTTTCAAGAGTTGAAATTCATGATTTAATACTTGTACGAGCCAAAAAGTTTAAAAAATAATTTTCAGGAGTTGAAATTCATGATTTAATACTTATACGAGCCAAAAAGCTTAAAAATAACATTTAACAGTTTTAATTATTTTTTAAACTTGTACGAGGCAAAAAGTTTAAAAAATAATTTTCAAGAGTTGAAATTCATGATTTAATACTTGTACGAGCCAAAAAGTTTAAAAAATAATTTTCAAGAGTTGAAATTCATGATTTAATACTTATACGAGCCAAAAAGTTTAAAAAATAATTTTCAAGAGTTGAAATTCATGATTTAATACTTATACGAGCCAAAAAGCTTAAAAAATAATTTTGAAGAGTTGAAATTTATGATTTAATACTTGTACGAGCCAAAAAGTTTAAAAAATAATTTTCAAGAGTTGAAATTCATGATTTAATACTTGTACGAGCCAAAAAGTTTAAAAAATAATTTTCAAGAGTTGAAATTCATGATTTAATACTTGTACGAGCCAAAAAGCTTAAAAAATAATTTTTAAAATAATTTTCAAGAGTTGAAATTCAAGATTTAATAATTGTACGAGCCAAAAGACTTAAAAATAATATTCAACAGTTTTAAATATTTTTTAAACTTGTACGAGGCAAAAAGTTTAAAAAATAATTTTCAAGAGTTGAAATTCATGATTTAATACTTGTACGAGCCAAAAAGTTTAAAAAATAATTTTTAGGAGTTGAAATTCATGATTTAATACTTGCACGAGCCAAAAAGCTTAAAAAATAATTTTTAAAATAATTTTTATAGAGTTGAAATTCATGATTTAATACTTGTACGAGCCAAAAAGCTTAAAAAATAATTTTCAAGAGTTGAAATTCATGATTTAATACTTATACGAGCCAAAAAGCTTAAAAATAACATTTAACAGTTTTAATTATTTTTTAAACTTGTACGAGGCAAAAAGCTTAAAAAATAATTTTCAAGAGTTGAAATTCAAGATTTAATAATTGTACGAGCCAAAAGGCTTAAAAATAACATTCAACGCTTTTAATTATTTTTTAAACTTGTACGAGGCAAAAAGTTTAAAAAATAATTTTCAAGAGTTGAAATTCATGATTTAATACTTGTACGAGCCAAAAAGTTTAAAAAATAATTTTCAAGAGTTGAAATTCATGATTTAATACTTATACGAGCCAAAAAGCTTAAAAATAACATTTAACAGTTGTAATTATTTTTTAAACTTGTACGAGGCAAAAAGTTTAAAAAATAATTTTCAAGAGTTGAAATTCATGATTTAATACTTGTACGAGCCAAAAAGTTTAAAAAATAATTTTCAAGAGTTGAAATTCATGATTTAATACTTGTACGAGCCAAAAAGCTTAAAAAATAATTTTCAAGAGTTGAAATTCATGATTTAATACTTATACGAGCCAAAAAGCTTAAAAATAACATTTACAGTTTTAATTATTTTTTAAACTTGTACGAGGCAAAAAGTTTAAAAAATAATTTTCAAGAGTTGAAATTCATGATTTAATACTTTTACGAGCCAAAAAGTTTAAAAAATAATTTTCAAGAGTTGAAATTCATGATTTAATACTTATACGAGACAAAAAGCTTAAAAATAACATTCAACACTTTTAATTATTTTTTAAACTTGTACGAGGCAAAAAGCTTAAAAAATAATTTTCAAGAGTTGAAATTCCTGATTTAATACTTATACGAGCCAAAAAGCTAAAAAATAACATTTACAGTTTTAATTATTTTTTAAACTTGTACGAGGCAAAAAGCTTAAAAAATAATTTTCAAGAGTTGAAATTCAAGATTTAATAATTGTACGAGCCAAAAGGCTTAAAAATAATATTCAACAGTTTTAAATATTTTTTAAACTTGTACGAGGCAAAAAGTTTAAAAAATAATTTTCAAGAGTTGAAATTCATGATTTAATACTTGTACGAGCCAAAAAGTTTAAAAAATAATTTTCAAGAGTTGAAATTCATGATTTAATACTTGTACGAGCCAAAAAGTTTAAAAAATAATTTTCAAGAGTTGAAATTCATGATTTAATACTTATACGAGCCAAAAAGCTTAAAAAATAATTTTCAAGAGTTGAAATTCCTGATTTAATACTTATACGAGCCAAAAAGCTTAAAAATAACATTCAACACTTTTAATTATTTTTTAAACTTGTACGAGGCAAAAAGTTTAAAAAATAATTTTCAAGAGTTGAAATTCATGATTTAATACTTGTACGAGCCAAAAAGTTTAAAAAATAATTTTCAAGAGTTGAAATTCATGATTTAATACTTATACGAGCCAAAAAGCTTAAAAATAACATTTAACAGTTGTAATTATTTTTTAAACTTGTACGAGGCAAAAAGTTTAAAAAATAATTTTCAAGAGTTGAAATTCATGATTTAATACTTGTACGAGCCAAAAAGTTTAAAAAATAATTTTCAAGAGTTGAAATTCATGATTTAATACTTATACGAGCCAAAAAGCTTAAAAATAACATTTAACAGTTTTAATTATTTTTTAAACTTGTACGAGGCAAAAAGTTTAAAAAATAATTTTCAAGAGTTGAAATTCATGATTTAATACTTGTACGAGCCAAAAAGTTTAAAAAATAATTTTCAAGAGTTGAAATTCATGATTTAATACTTGTACGAGCCAAAAAGTTTAAAAAATAATTTTCAAGAGTTGAAATTCATGATTTAATACTTGTACGAGCCAAAAAGTTTAAAAAATAATTTTCAAGAGTTGAAATTCATGATTTAATACTTGTACGAGCCAAAAAGCTTAAAAAATAATTTTCAAGAGTTGAAATTCCTGATTTAATACTTATACGAGCCAAAAAGCTTAAAAATAACATTTACAGTTTTAATTATTTTTTAAACTTGTACGAGGCAAAAAGTTTAAAAAATAATTTTCAAGAGTTGAAATTCATGATTTAATACTTGTACGAGCCAAAAAGCTTAAAAAATAATTTTCAAGAGTTGAAATTCATGATTTAATACTTATACGAGACAAAAAGCTTAAAAATAACATTCAACACTTTTAATTATTTTTTAAACTTGTACGAGGCAAAAAGTTAAAAAATAATTTTCAAGAGTTGAAATTCATGATTTAATACTTGTACGAGCCAAAAAGCTTAAAAAATAATTTTCAAGAGTTGAAATTCATGATTTAATACTTGTACGAGCCAAAAAGCTAAAAAATAACATTTACAGTTTTAATTATTTTTTAAACTTGTACGAGGCAAAAAGCTTAAAAAATAATTTTCAAGAGTTGAAATTCAAGATTTAATAATTGTACGAGCCAAAAGGCTTAAAAATAATATTCAACAGTTTTAAATATTTTTTAAACTTGTACGAGGCAAAAAGTTTAAAAAATAATTTTCAAGAGTTGAAATTCATGATTTAATACTTGTACGAGCCAAAAAGTTTAAAAAATAATTTTCAAGAGTTGAAATTCATGATTTAATACTTGTACGAGCCAAAAAGTTTAAAAAATAATTTTCAAGAGTTGAAATTCATGATTTAATACTTGTACGAGCCAAAAAGCTTAAAAAATAATTTTCAAGAGTTGAAATTCATGATTTAATACTTATACGAGCCAAAAAGCTTAAAAATAACATTCAACACTTTTAATTATTTTTTAAACTTGTACGAGGCAAAAAGTTTAAAAAATAATTTTCAAGAGTTGAAATTCATGATTTAATACTTGTACGAGCCAAAAAGTTTAAAAAATAATTTTCAAGAGTTGAAATTCATGATTTAATACTTATACGAGCCAAAAAGCTTAAAAAATAATTTTGAAGAGTTGAAATTTATGATTTAATACTTGTACGAGCCAAAAAGTTTAAAAAATAATTTTCAAGAGTTGAAATTCATGATTTAATACTTGTACGAGCCAAAAAGCTTAAAAATTAATTTTCAAGAGTTGAAATTCAGAATTTAATGCTTATAAGAGCCAAAAAGCTTAAAAATAATTTTTAAAATAATTTTCAAGAGTTGAAATTCAAGATTTAATAATTGTACGAGCCAAAAGACTTAAAAATAATATTCAACAGTTTTAAATATTTTTTAAACTTGTACGAGGCAAAAAGTTTAAAAAATAATTTTCAAGAGTTGAAATTCATGATTTAATACTTGTACGAGCCAAAAAGTTTAAAAAATAATTTTCAAGAGTTGAAATTCATGATTTAATACTTGTACGAGCCAAAAAGCTTAAAAAATAATTTTCAAGAGTTGAAATTCATGATTTAATACTTATACGAGCCAAAAAGCTTAAAAATAACATTCAACACTTTTAATTATTTTTTATACTTGTACGAGGCAAAAAGTTTAAAAAATAATTTTCAAGAGTTGAAATTCATGATTTAATACTTGTACGAGCCAAAAAGTTTAAAAAATAATTTTCAAGAGTTGAAATTCATGATTTAATACTTATACGAGCCAAAAAGCTTAAAAATAACATTTAACAGTTTTAATTATTTTTTAAACTTGTACGAGGCAAAAAGTTTAAAAAATAATTTTCAAGAGTTGAAATTCATGATTTAATACTTGTACGAGCCAAAAAGTTTAAAAAATAATTTTCAAGAGTTGAAATTCATGATTTAATACTTATACGAGCCAAAAAGCTTAAAAATAACATTTAACAGTTTTAATTATTTTTTAAACTTGTACGAGGCAAAAAGTTTAAAAAATAATTTTCAAGAGTTGAAATTCATGATTTAATACTTGTACGAGCCAAAAAGTTTAAAAAATAATTTTCAAGAGTTGAAATTCATGATTTAATACTTGTACGAGCCAAAAAGTTTAAAAAATAATTTTCAAGAGTTGAAATTCATGATTTAATACTTGTACGAGCCAAAAAGTTTAAAAAATAATTTTCAAGAGTTGAAATTCATGATTTAATACTTGTACGAGCCAAAAAGCTTAAAAAATAATTTTCAAGAGTTGAAATTCATGATTTAATACTTATACGAGCCAAAAAGCTTAAAAATAACATTTACAGTTTTAATTATTTTTTAAACTTGTACGAGGCAAAAAGTTTAAAAAATAATTTTCAAGAGTTGAAATTCATGATTTAATACTTGTACGAGCCAAAAAGCTTAAAAAATAATTTTCAAGAGTTGAAATTCATGATTTAATACTTATACGAGACAAAAAGCTTAAAAATAACATTCAACACTTTTAATTATTTTTTAAACTTGTACGAGGCAAAAAGTTAAAAAATAATTTTCAAGAGTTGAAATTCATGATTTAATACTTGTACGAGCCAAAAAGCTTAAAAAATAATTTTCAAGAGTTGAAATTCATGATTTAATACTTATACGAGCCAAAAAGCTTAAAAATAACATTTACAGTTTTAATTATTTTTTAAACTTGTACGAGGCAAAAAGCTTAAAAAATAATTTTCAAGAGTTGAAATTCATGATTTAATAATTGTACGAGCCAAAAGGCTTAAAAATAATATTCAACAGTTTTAAATATTTTTTAAACTTGTACGAGGCAAAAAGTTTAAAAAATAATTTTCAAGAGTTGAAATTCATGATTTAATACTTGTACGAGCCAAAAAGTTTAAAAAATAATTTTCAAGAGTTGAAATTCATGATTTAATACTTGTACGAGCCAAAAAGTTTAAAAAATAATTTTCAAGAGTTGAAATTCATGATTTAATACTTGTACGAGCCAAAAAGCTTAAAAAATAATTTTCAAGAGTTGAAATTCCTGATTTAATACTTATACGAGCCAAAAAGCTTAAAAATAACATTCAACACTTTTAATTATTTTTTAAACTTGTACGAGGCAAAAAGTTTAAAAAATAATTTTCAAGAGTTGAAATTCATGATTTAATACTTGTACGAGCCAAAAAGTTTAAAAAATAATTTTCAAGAGTTGAAATTCATGATTTAATACTTGTACGAGCCAAAAAGCTTAAAAAATAATTTTCAAGAGTTGAAATTTATGATTTAATACTTGTACGAGCCAAAAAGTTTAAAAAATAATTTTCAAGAGTTGAAATTCATGATTTAATACTTGTACGAGCCAAAAAGTTTAAAAAATAATTTTCAAGAGTTGAAATTCATGATTTAATACTTGTACGAGCCAAAAAGCTTAAAAAATAATTTTTAAAATAATTTTCAAGAGTTGAAATTCAAGATTTAATAATTGTACGAGCCAAAAGACTTAAAAATAATATTCAACAGTTTTAAATATTTTTTAAACTTGTACGAGGCAAAAAGTTTAAAAAATAATTTTCAAGAGTTGAAATTCATGATTTAATACTTGTACGAGCCAAAAAGCTTAAAAAATAATTTTCAAGAGTTGAAATTCCTGATTTAATACTTATACGAGCCAAAAGCTTAAAAATAACATTTACAGTTTTAATTATTTTTTAAACTTGTACGAGGCAAAAAGCTTAAAAAATAATTTTCAAGAGTTGAAATTCAAGATTTAATAATTGTACGAGCCAAAAGGCTTAAAAATAATATTCAACAGTTTTAAATATTTTTTAAACTTGTACGAGGCAAAAAGTTTAAAAAATAATTTTCAAGAGTTGAAATTCATGATTTAATACTTGTACGAGCCAAAAAGTTTAAAAAATAATTTTCAAGAGTTGAAATTCATGATTTAATACTTGTACGAGCCAAAAAGTTTAAAAAATAATTTTCAAGAGTTGAAATTCATGATTTAATACTTGTACGAGCCAAAAAGCTTAAAAAATAATTTTCAAGAGTTGAAATTCCTGATTTAATACTTATACGAGCCAAAAAGCTTAAAAATAACATTCAACACTTTTAATTATTTTTTAAACTTGTACGAGGCAAAAAGTTTAAAAAATAATTTTCAAGAGTTGAAATTCATGATTTAATACTTGTACGAGCCAAAAAGTTTAAAAAATAATTTTCAAGAGTTGAAATTCATGATTTAATACTTATACGAGCCAAAAAGCTTAAAAAATAATTTTCAAGAGTTGAAATTTATGATTTAATACTTGTACGAGCCAAAAAGTTTAAAAAATAATTTTCAAGAGTTGAAATTCATGATTTAATACTTGTACGAGCCAAAAAGCTTAAAAAATAATTTTCAAGAGTTGAAATTCAGGATTTAATGCTTATACGAGCCAAAAAGCTTAAAAAATAATTTTTAAAATAATTTTCAAGAGTTGAAATTCAAGATTTAATAATTGTACGAGCCAAAAGACTTAAAAATAATATTCAACAGTTTTAAATATTTTTTAAACTTGTACGAGGCAAAAAGTTTAAAAAATAATTTTCAAGAGTTGAAATTCATGATTTAATACTTGTACGAGCCAAAAAGTTTAAAAAATAATTTTTAGGAGTTGAAATTCATGATTTAAAACTTGTACGAGCCAAAAAGCTTAAAAAATAATTTTTAAAATAATTTTCAAGAGTTGAAATTCATGATTTAATACTTGTACGAGCCAAAAAGTTTAAAAAATAATTTTCAAGAGTTGAAATTCATGATTTAATACTTGTACGAGCCAAAAAGTTTAAAAAATAATTTTCAAGAGTTGAAATTCATGATTTAATACTTGTACGAGCCAAAAAGTTTAAAAAATAATTTTCAGGAGTTGAAATTCATGATTTAATACTTATACGAGCCAAAAAGCTTAAAAATAACATTTAACAGTTTTAATTATTTTTTAAACTTGTACGAGGCAAAAAGTTTAAAAAATAATTTTCAAGAGTTGAAATTCATGATTAAATACTTGTACGAGCCAAAAAGTTTAAAAAATAATTTTCAAGAGTTGAAATTCATGATTTAATACTTGTACGAGCCAAAAAGTTTAAAAAATAATTTTCAAGAGTTGAAATTCATGATTTAATACTTGTACGAGCCAAAAAGCTTAAAAAATAATTTTCAAGAGTTGAAATTCCTGATTTAATACTTATACGAGCCAAAAAGCTTAAAAATAACATTTACAGTTTTAATTATTTTTTAAACTTGTACGAGGCAAAAAGTTTAAAAAATAATTTTCAAGAGTTGAAATTCATGATTTAATACTTTTACGAGCCAAAAAGTTTAAAAAATAATTTTCAAGAGTTGAAATTCATGATTTAATACTTATACGAGACAAAAAGCTTAAAAATAACATTCAACACTTTTAATTATTTTTTAAACTTGTACGAGGCAAAAAGTTAAAAAATAATTTTCAAGAGTTGAAATTCATGATTTAATACTTATACGAGCCAAAAAGCTTAAAAAATAATTTTCAAGAGTTGAAATTCCTGATTTAATACTTATACGAGCCAAAAAGCTAAAAAATAACATTTACAGTTTTAATTATTTTTTAAACTTGTACGAGGCAAAAAGCTTAAAAAATAATTTTCAAGAGTTGAAATTCAAGATTTAATAATTGTACGAGCCAAAAGGCTTAAAAATAATATTCAACAGTTTTAAATATTTTTTAAACTTGTACGAGGCAAAAAGTTTAAAAAATAATTTTCAAGAGTTGAAATTCATGATTTAATACTTGTACGAGCCAAAAAGTTTAAAAAATAATTTTCAAGAGTTGAAATTCATGATTTAATACTTGTACGAGCCAAAAAGTTTAAAAAATAATTTTCAAGAGTTGAAATTCATGATTTAATACTTATACGAGCCAAAAAGCTTAAAAAATAATTTTCAAGAGTTGAAATTCATGATTTAATACTTATACGAGCCAAAAAGCTTAAAAATAACATTCAACACTTTTAATTATTTTTTAAACTTGTACGAGGCAAAAAGTTTAAAAAATAATTTTCAAGAGTTGAAATTCATGATTTAATACTTGTACGAGCCAAAAAGTTTAAAAAATAATTTTCAAGAGTTGAAATTCATGATTTAATACTTGTACGAGCCAAAAAGCTTAAAAAATAATTTTGAAGAGTTGAAATTCATGATTTAATACTTGTACGAGCCAAAAAGCTTAAAAAATAATTTTCAAGAGTTGAAATTCATGATTTAATACTTGTACGAGCCAAAAAGCTTAAAAAATAATTTTCAAGAGTTGAAATTCAGGATTTAATGCTTATACGAGCCAAAAAGCTTAAAAAATAATTTTTAAAATAATTTTCAAGAGTTGAAATTCAAGATTTAATAATTGTACGAGCCAAAAGACTTAAAAATAATATTCAACAGTTTTAAATATTTTTTAAACTTGTACGAGGCAAAAAGTTTAAAAAATAATTTTCAAGAGTTGAAATTCATGATTTAATACTTGTACGAGCCAAAAAGTTTAACAAATAATTTTTAGGAGTTGAAATTCATGATTTAATACTTGTACGAGCCAAAAAGCTTAAAAAATAATTTTTAAAATAATTTTCAAGAGTTGAAATTCATGATTTAATACTTGTACGAGCCAAAAAGTTTAAAAAATAATTTTCAAGAGTTGAAATTCATGATTTAATACTTGTACGAGCTAAAAAGTTTAAAAAATAATTTTCAAGAGTTGAAATTCATGATTTAATACTTGTACGAGCCAAAAAGCTTAAAAAATAATTTTCAAGAGTTGAAATTCATGATTTAATGCTTATACGAGCCAAAAAGCTTAAAAAATAATTTTTAAAATAATTTTCAAGAGTTGAAATTCAAGATTTAATAATTGTACGAGCCAAAAGACTTAAAAATAATATTCAACAGTTTTAAATATTTTGTAAACTTGTACGAGGCAAAAAGTTTAAAAAATAATTTTCAAGAGTTGAAATTCATGATTTAATACTTGTACGAGCCAAAAAGTTTAAAAAATAATTTTTAGGAGTTGAAATTCATGATTTAAAACTTGTACGAGCCAAAAAGCTTAAAAAATAATTTTTAAAATAATTTTCAAGAGTTGAAATTCATGATTTAATACTTGTACGAGCCAAAAAGTTTAAAAAATAATTTTCAAGAGTTGAAATTCATGATTTAATACTTATACGAGCCAAAAAGCTTAAAAAATAATTTTCAAGAGTTGAAATTCCTGATTTAATACTTATACGAGCCAAAAAGCTTAAAAATAACATTCAACACTTTTAATTATTTTTTATACTTGTACGAGGCAAAAAGTTTAAAAAATAATTTTCAAGAGTTGAAATTCATGATTTAATACTTGTACGAGCCAAAAAGTTTAAAAAATAATTTTCAAGAGTTGAAATTCATGATTTAATACTTATACGAGCCAAAAAGCTTAAAAAATAATTTTGAAGAGTTGAAATTTATGATTTAATACTTGTACGAGCCAAAAAGTTTAAAAAATAATTTTCAAGAGTTGAAATTCATGATTTAATACTTGTACGAGCCAAAAAGCTTAAAAATTAATTTTCAAGAGTTGAAATTCAGAATTTAATGCTTATACGAGCCAAAAAGCTTAAAAAATAATTTTTAAAATAATTTTCAAGAGTTGAAATTCAAGATTTAATAATTGTACGAGCCAAAAGACTTAAAAATAATATTCAACAGTTTTAAATATTTTTTAAACTTGTACGAGGCAAAAAGTTTAAAAAATAATTTTCAAGAGTTGAAATTCATGATTTAATACTTGTACGAGCCAAAAAGTTTAACAAATAATTTTTAGGAGTTGAAATTCATGATTTAATACTTGCACGAGCCAAAAAGCTTAAAAAATAATTTTTAAAATAATTTTCAAGAGTTGAAATTCATGATTTAATACTTGTACGAGCCAAAAAGTTTAAAAAATAATTTTCAAGAGTTGAAATTCATGATTTAATACTTGTACGAGCCAAAAAGTTTAAAAAATAATTTTCAAGAGTTGAAATTCATGATTTAATACTTGTACGAGCCAAAAAGCTTAAAAAATAATTTTCAAGAGTTGAAATTCAGGATTTAATGCTTATACGAGCCAAGAAGCTTAAAAAATAATTTTTAAAATAATTTTCAAGAGTTGAAATTCAAGATTTAATAATTGTACGAGCCAAAAGACTTAAAAATAATATTCAACAGTTTTAAATATTTTGTAAACTTCTACGAGGCAAAAAGTTTAAAAAATAATTTTCAAGAGTTGAAATTCATGATTTAATACTTGTACGAGCCAAAAAGTTTAAAAAATAATTTTTAGGAGTTGAAATTCATGATTTAAAACTTGTACGAGCCAAAAAGCTTAAAAAATAATTTTTAAAATAATTTTCAAGAGTTGAAATTCATGATTTAATACTTGTACGAGCCAAAAAGTTTAAAAAATAATTTTTAGGAGTTGAAATTCATGATTTAAAACTTGTACGAGCCAAAAAGCTTAAAAAATAATTTTTAAAATAATTTTCAAGCGTTGAAATTCATGATTTAATACTTGTACGAGCCAAAAAGTTTAAAAAATAATTTTCAAGAGTTGAAATTCATGATTTAATACTTATACGAGCCAAAAAGCTTAAAAATAACATTCAACAGTTTTAATTATTTTTTAAACTTGTACGAGGCAAAAAGTTTAAAAAATAATTTTCAAGAGTTGAAATTCATGATTTAATACTTGTACGAGCCAAAAAGCTTAAAAAATAATTTTTAAAATAATTTTCAAGAGTTGAAATTCATGATTTAATACTTGTACGAGCCAAAAAGCTTAAAAAATAATTTTCAAGAGTTGAAATTCATGATTTAATATTTATACGAGCCAAAAAGCTTAAAAATAACATTTAACAGTTTTAATTATTTTTTAAACTTGTACGAGGCAAAAAGTTTAAAAAATAATTTTCAAGAGTTGAAATTCATGATTTAATACTTGTACGAGCCAAAAAGTTTAAAAAATAATTTTCAAGAGTTGAAATTCATGATTTAATACTTGTACGAGCCAAAAAGTTTAAAAAATAATTTTCAAGAGTTGAAATTCATGATTTAATACTTGTACGAGCCAAAAAGCTTAAAAATTAATTTTCAAGAGTTGAAATTCAGAATTTAATGCTTATAAGAGCCAAAAAGCTTAAAAAATAATTTTTAAAATAATTTTCAATAGTTGAAATTCAAGATTTAATAATTGTACGAGCCAAAAGACATAAAAATAATATTCAACAGTTTTAAATATTTTTTAAACTTGTACGAGGCAAAAAGTTTAAAAAATAATTTTCAAGAGTTGAAATTCATGATTTAATACTTGTACGAGCCAAAAAGTTTAACAAATAATTTTTAGGAGTTGAAATTCATGATTTAATACTTGCACGAGCCAAAAAGCTTAAAAAATAATTTTTAAAATAATTTTCAAGAGTTGAAATTCATGATTTAATACTTGTACGAGCTAAAAAGTTTAAAAAATAATTTTCAAGAGTTGAAATTCATGATTTAATACTTGTACGAGCTAAAAAGTTTAAAAAATAATTTTCAAGAGTTGAAATTCATGATTTAATACTTGTACGAGCCAAAAAGCTTAAAAAATAATTTTCAAGAGTTGAAATTCAGGATTTAATGCTTATACGAGCCAAAAAGCTTAAAAAATAATTTTTAAAATAATTTTCAAGAGTTGAAATTCAAGATTTAATAATTGTACGAGCCAAAAAGCTTAAAAAATAATTTTTAAAATAATTTTCAAGATTTGAAATTCATGATTTAATACTTGTACGAGCCAAAAAGTTTAAAAAATAATTTTTAGGAGTTGAAATTCATGATTTAAAACTTGTACGAGCCAAAAAGCTTAAAAAATAATTTTTAAAATAATTTTCAAGAGTTGAAATTCATGATTTAATACTTGTACGAGCCAAAAAGTTTAAAAAATAATTTTCAAGAGTTGAAATTCATGATTTAATACTTGTACGAGCCAAAAAGTTTAAAAAATAATTTTCAAGAGTTGAAATTCATGATTTAATACTTGTACGAGCCAAAAAGTTTAAAAAATAATTTTCAAGAGTTGAAATTCATGATTTAATACTTGTACGAGCCAAAAAGCTTAAAAAATAATTTTCAAGAGTTGAAATTCCTGATTTAATACTTATACGAGCCAAAAAGCTTAAAAATAACATTCAACACTTTTAATTATTTTTTAAACTTGTACGAGGCAAAAAGTTTAAAAAATAATTTTCAAGAGTTGAAATTCATGATTTAATACTTGTACGAGCCAAAAAGTTTAAAAAATAATTTTCAAGAGTTGAAATTCATGATTTAATACTTATACGAGCCAAAAAGCTTAAAAAATAATTTTGAAGAGTTGAAATTTATGATTTAATACTTGTACGAGCCAAAAAGTTTAAAAAATAATTTTCAAGAGTTGAAATTCATGATTTAATACTTGTACGAGCCAAAAAGCTTAAAAATTAATTTTCAAGAGTTGAAATTCAGGATTTAATGCTTATACGAGCCAAAAAGCTTAAAAAATAATTTTTAAAATAATTTTCAAGAGTTGAAATTCAAGATTTAATAATTGTACGAGCCAAAAGACTTAAAAATAATATTCAACAGTTTTAAATATTTTTTAAACTTGTACGAGGCAAAAAGTTTAAAAAATAATTTTCAAGAGTTGAAATTCATGATTTAATACTTGTACGAGCCAAAAAGTTTAAAAAATAATTTTTAGGAGTTGAAATTCATGATTTAATACTTGTACGAGCCAAAAAGCTTAAAAAATAATTTTTAAAATAATTTTCAAGAGTTGAAATTCATGATTTAATACTTGTACGAGCCAAAAAGTTTAAAAAATAATTTTCAAGAGTTGAAATTCATGATTTAATACTTGTACGAGCTAAAAAGTTTAAAAAATAATTTTCAAGAGTTGAAATTCATGATTTAATACTTGTACGAGCCAAAAAGCTTAAAAAATAATTTTCAAGAGTTGAAATTCAGGATTTAATGCTTATACGAGCCAAAAAGCTTAAAAAATAATTTTTAAAATAATTTTCAAGAGTTGAAATTCAAGATTTAATAATTGTACGAGCCAAAAGACTTAAAAATAATATTCAACAGTTTTAAATATTTTTTAAACTTGTACGAGGCAAAAAGTTTAAAAAATAATTTTCAAGAGTTGAAATTCATGATTTAATACTTGTACGAGCCAAAAAGTTTAAAAAATAATTTTTAGGAGTTGAAATTCATGATTTAAAACTTGTACGAGCCAAAAAGCTTAAAAAATAATTTTTAAAATAATTTTCAAGAGTTGAAATTCATGATTTAATACTTGTACGAGCCAAAAAGTTTAAAAAATAATTTTCAAGAGTTGAAATTCATGATTTAAAACTTGTACGAGCCAAAAAGTTTAAAAAATAATTTTTAAAATAATTTTCAAGAGTTGAAATTCATGATTTAATACTTGTACGAGCCAAAAAGTTTAAAAAATAATTTTCAAGAGTTGAAATTCATTATTTAATACTTATACGAGCCAAAAAGCTTAAAAATAACATTCAACAGTTTTAATTATTTTTTAAACTTTTACGAGGCAAAAAGTTTAAAAAATAATTTTCAAGAGTTGAAATTCATGATTTAATACTTGTACGAGCCAAAAAGTTTAAAAAATAATTTTCAAGAGTTGAAATTCATGATTTAATACTTGTACGAGCCAAAAAGCTTAAAAAATAATTTTCAAGAGTTGAAATTCAGGATTTAATGCTTATACGAGCCAAAAAGCTTAAAAAATAATTTTTAAAATAATTTTCAAGAGTTGAAATTCAAGATTTAATAATTGTACGAGCCAAAAGACTTAAAAATAATATTCAACAGTTTTAAATATTTTTTAAACTTGTACGAGGCAAAAAGTTTAAAAAATAATTTTCAAGAGTTGAAATTCATGATTTAATACTTGTACGAGCCAAAAAGTTTAAAAAATAATTTTTAGGAGTTGAAATTCATGATTTAAAACTTGTACGAGCCAAAAAGCTTAAAAAATAATTTTTAAAATAATTTTCAAGAGTTGAAATTCATGATTTAATACTTGTACGAGCCAAAAAGTTTAAAAAATAATTTTCAAGAGTTGAAATTCATGATTTAATACTTGTACGAGCCAAAAAGTTTAAAAAATAATTTTCAAGAGTTGAAATTCATGATTTAATACTTGTACGAGCCAAAAAGTTTAAAAAATAATTTTCAAGAGTTGAAATTCATGATTTAATACTTGTACGAGCCAAAAAGCTTAAAAAATAATTTTCAAGAGTTGAAATTCCTGATTTAATACTTATACGAGCCAAAAAGCTTAAAAATAACATTCAACACTTTTAATTATTTTTTATACTTGTACGAGGCAAAAAGTTTAAAAAATAATTTTCAAGAGTTGAAATTCATGATTTAATACTTGTACGAGCCAAAAAGTTTAAAAAATAATTTTCAAGAGTTGAAATTCATGATTTAATACTTATACGAGCCAAAAAGCTTAAAAAATAATTTTGAAGAGTTGAAATTTATGATTTAATACTTGTACGAGCCAAAAAGTTTAAAAAATAATTTTCAAGAGTTGAAATTCATGATTTAATACTTGTACGAGCCAAAAAGCTTAAAAATTAATTTTCAAGAGTTGAAATTCAGAATTTAATGCTTATACGAGCCAAAAAGCTTAAAAAATAATTTTTAAAATAATTTTCAAGAGTTGAAATTCAAGATTTAATAATTGTACGAGCCAAAAGACTTAAAAATAATATTCAACAGTTTTAAATATTTTTTAAACTTGTACGAGGCAAAAAGTTTAAAAAATAATTTTCAAGAGTTGAAATTCATGATTTAATACTTGTACGAGCCAAAAAGTTTAAAAAATAATTTTTAGGAGTTGAAATTCATGATTTAATACTTGTACGAGCCAAAAAGCTTAAAAAATAATTTTTAAAATAATTTTCAAGAGTTGAAATTCATGATTTAATACTTGTACGAGCCAAAAAGTTTAAAAAATAATTTTCAAGAGTTGAAATTCATGATTTAATACTTGTACGAGCTAAAAAGTTTAAAAAATAATTTTCAAGAGTTGAAATTCATGATTTAATACTTGTACGAGCCAAAAAGTTTAAAAAATAATTTTCAAGAGTTGAAATTCATGATTTAATACTTGTACGAGCCAAAAAGCTTAAAAAATAATTTTTAAAATAATTTTCAAGAGTTGAAATTCAAGATTTAATAATTGTACGAGCCAAAAGACTTAAAAATAATATTCAACAGTTTTAAATATTTTTTAAACTTGTACGAGGCAAAAAGTTTAAAAAATAATTTTCAAGAGTTGAAATTCATGATTTAATACTTGTACGAGCCAAAAAGTTTAAAAAATAATTTTTAGGAGTTGAAATTCATGATTTAAAACTTGTACGAGCCAAAAAGCTTAAAAAATAATTTTTAAAATAATTTTCAAGAGTTGAAATTCATGATTTAATACTTGTACGAGCCAAAAAGTTTAAAAAATAATTTTTAGGAGTTGAAATTCATGATTTAAAACTTGTACGAGCCAAAAAGCTTAAAAAATAATTTTTAAAATAATTTTCAAGCGTTGAAATTCATGATTTAATACTTGTACGAGCCAAAAAGTTTAAAAAATAATTTTCAAGAGTTGAAATTCATGATTTAATACTTATACGAGCCAAAAAGCTTAAAAATAACATTCAACAGTTTTAATTATTTTTTAAACTTGTACGAGGCAAAAAGTTTAAAAAATAATTTTCAAGAGTTGAAATTCATGATTTAATACTTGTACGAGCCAAAAAGTTTAAAAAATAATTTTCAAGAGTTGAAATTCATGATTTAATACTTGTACGAGCCAAAAAGCTTAAAAAATAATTTTCAAGAGTTGAAATTCAGGATTTAATGCTTATACGAGCCAAAAAGCTTAAAAAATAATTTTTAAAATAATTTTCAAGAGTTGAAATTCAAGATTTAATAATTGTACGAGCCAAAAGACTTAAAAATAATATTCAACAGTTTTAAATATTTTTTAAACTTGTACGAGGCAAAAAGTTTAAAAAATAATTTTCAAGAGTTGAAATTCATGATTTAATACTTGTACGAGCCAAAAAGTTTAAAAAATAATTTTTAGGAGTTGAAATTCATGATTTAAAACTTGTACGAGCCAAAAAGCTTAAAAAATAATTTTTAAAATAATTTTCAAGAGTTGAAATTCATGATTTAATACTTGTACGAGCCAAAAAGTTTAAAAAATAATTTTCAGGAGTTGAAATTCATGATTTAATACTTGTACGAGCCAAAAAGCTTAAAAAATAATTTTTAAAATAATTTTCAAGAGTTGAAATTCATGATTTAATACTTGTACGAGCCAAAAAGTTTAAAAAATAATTTTCAGGAGTTGAAATTCATGATTTAATACTTATACGAGCCAAAAAGCTTAAAAATAACATTTAACAGTTTTAATTATTTTT
>JAECZT010000008.1:977963-1010130 GCA_020055645.1 Tomocerus qinae | reverse complement strand
TTCATGATTTAATACTTGTACGAGCCAAAAAGCTTAAAAATTAATTTTCAAGAGTTGAAATTCAGAATTTAATGCTTATACGAGCCAAAAAGCTTAAAAAATAATTTTTAAAATAATTTTCAAGAGTTGAAATTCAAGATTTAATAATTGTACGAGCCAAAAGACTTAAAAATAATATTCAACAGTTTTAAATATTTTTTAAACTTGTACGAGGCAAAAAGTTTAAAAAATAATTTTCAAGAGTTGAAATTCATGATTTAATACTTGTACGAGCCAAAAAGTTTAACAAATAATTTTTAGGAGTTGAAATTCATGATTTAATACTTGTACGAGCCAAAAAGCTTAAAAAATAATTTTTAAAATAATTTTCAAGAGTTGAAATTCATGATTTAATACTTGTACGAGCCAAAAAGTTTAAAAAATAATTTTCAAGAGTTGAAATTCATGATTTAATACTTGTACGAGCTAAAAAGTTTAAAAAATAATTTTCAAGAGTTGAAATTCATGATTTAATACTTGTACGAGCCAAAAAGTTTAAAAAATAATTTTCAAGAGTTGAAATTCATGATTTAATACTTGTACGAGCCAAAAAGCTTAAAAAATAATTTTTAAAATAATTTTCAAGAGTTGAAATTCAAGATTTAATAATTGTACGAGCCAAAAGACTTAAAAATAATATTCAACAGTTTTAAATATTTTTTAAACTTGTACGAGGCAAAAAGTTTAAAAAATAATTTTCAAGAGTTGAAATTCATGATTTAATACTTGTACGAGCCAAAAAGTTTAAAAAATAATTTTTAGGAGTTGAAATTCATGATTTAAAACTTGTACGAGCCAAAAAGCTTAAAAAATAATTTTTAAAATAATTTTCAAGAGTTGAAATTCATGATTTAATACTTGTACGAGCCAAAAAGTTTAAAAAATAATTTTCAGGAGTTGAAATTCATGATTTAATACTTGTACGAGCCAAAAAGCTTAAAAAATAATTTTTAAAATAATTTTCAAGCGTTGAAATTCATGATTTAATACTTGTACGAGCCAAAAAGTTTAAAAAATAATTTTCAAGAGTTGAAATTCATGATTTAATACTTATACGAGCCAAAAAGCTTAAAAATAACATTTAACAGTTTTAATTATTTTTTAAACTTGTACGAGGCAAAAAGTTTAAAAAATAATTTTCAAGAGTTGAAATTCATGATTAAATACTTGTACGAGCCAAAAAGTTTAAAAAATAATTTTCAAGAGTTGAAATTCATGATTTAATACTTGTACGAGCCAAAAAGCTTAAAAAATAATTTTCAAGAGTTGAAATTCAGGATTTAATGCTTATACGAGCCAAAAAGCTTAAAAAATAATTTTTAAAATAATTTTCAAGAGTTGAAATTCAAGATTTAATAATTGTACGAGCCAAAAGACTTAAAAATAATATTCAACAGTTTTAAATATTTTTTAAACTTGTACGAGGCAAAAAGTTTAAAAAATAATTTTCAAGAGTTGAAATTCATGATTTAATACTTGTACGAGCCAAAAAGTTTAAAAAATAATTTTTAGGAGTTGAAATTCATGATTTAAAACTTGTACGAGCCAAAAAGCTTAAAAAATAATTTTTAAAATAATTTTCAAGAGTTGAAATTCATGATTTAATACTTGTACGAGCCAAAAAGTTTAAAAAATAATTTTTAAGAGTTGAAATTCATGATTTAAAACTTGTACGAGCCAAAAAGTTTAAAAAATAATTTTCAAGAGTTGAAATTCATGATTTAATACTTGTACGAGCCAAAAAGCTTTGAAACAACATTCAACAGTTTTAATTATTTTTTAAACTTGTACGAGGCAAAAAGTTTAAAAAATAATTTTCAAGAGTTGAAATTCATGATTTAATACTTGTACGAGCCAAAAAGTTTAAAAAATAATTTTCAAGAGTTGAAATTCATGATTTAATACTTGTACGAGCCAAAAAGCTTAAAAAATAATTTTTAAAATAATTTTCAAGAGTTGAAATTCATGATTTAATACTTGTACGAGCCAAAAAGTTTAAAAAATAATTTTCAAGAGTTGAAATTCATGATTTAATACTTATACGAGCCAAAAAGCTTAAAAATAACATTCAACAGTTTTAATTATTTTTTAAACTTGTACGAGGCAAAAAGTTTAAAAAATAATTTTCAGGAGTTGAAATTCATGATTTAATACTTGTACGAGCCAAAAAGCTTAAAAAATAATTTTTAAAATAATTTTCAAGAGTTGAAATTCATGATTTAATACTTGTACGAGCCAAAAAGTTTAAAAAATAATTTTCAAGAGTTGAAATTCATGATTTAATATTTATACGAGCCAAAAAGCTTAAAAATAACATTCAACAGTTTTAATTATTTTTTAAACTTGTACGAGGCAAAAAGTTTAAAAAATAATTTTCAAGAGTTGAAATTCATGATTTAATACTTGTACGAGCCAAAAAGTTTAAAAAATAATTTTCAAGAGTTGAAATTCATGATTTAATACTTATACGAGCCAAAAAGCTTAAAAAATAATTTTCAAGAGTTGAAATTCATGATTTAATACTTATACGAGCCAAAAAGCTTAAAAAATAATTTTCAAGAGTTGAAATTCATGATTTAATACTTATACGAGCCAAAAAGCTTAAAAATAACATTCAACACTTTTAATTATTTTTTAAACTTGTACGAGGCAAAAAGTTTAAAAAATAATTTTCAAGAGTTGAAATTCATGATTTAATACTTGTACGAGCCAAAAAGCTTAAAAAATAATTTTCAAGAGTTGAAATTCATGATTTAATACTTGTACGAGCCAAAAAGTTTAAAAAATAATTTTCAAGAGTTGAAATTCATGATTTAATACTTATACGAGCCAAAAAGCTTAAAAATAACATTCAACAGTTTTAATTATCTTTTAAACTTGTACGAGGCAAAAAGTTTAAAAAATAATTTTCAGGAGTTGAAATTCATGATTTAATACTTGTACGAGCCAAAAAGCTTAAAAAATAATTTTTAAAATAATTTTCAAGAGTTGAAATTCATGATTTAATACTTATACGAGCCAAAAAGCTTAAAAAATAATTTTCAAGAGTTGAAATTCATGATTTAATACTTGTACGAGCCAAAAAGTTTAAAAAATAATTTTCAAGAGTTGAAATTCATGATTTAATACTTGTACGAGCCAAAAAGTTTAAAAAATAATTTTCAAGAGTTGAAATTCATGATTTAATACTTGTACGAGCCAAAAAGCTTAAAAAATAATTTTCAAGAGTTGAAATTCATGATTTAATACTTGTACGAGCCAAAAAGCTTAAAAATAACATTTACAGTTTTAATTATTTTTTAAACTTGTACGAGGCAAAAAGTTTAAAAAATAATTTTCAAGAGTTGAAATTCATGATTTAATACTTTTACGAGCCAAAAAGTTTAAAAAATAATTTTCAAGAGTTGAAATTCATGATTTAATACTTATACGAGCCAAAAAGCTTAAAAATAACATTTAACAGTTTTAATTATTTTTTAAACTTGTACGAGGCAAAAAGTTAAAAAATAATTTTCAAGAGTTGAAATTCATGATTTAATACTTGTACGAGCCAAAAAGCTTAAAAAATAATTTTCAAGAGTTGAAATTCCTGATTTAATACTTATACGAGCCAAAAAGCTTAAAAATAACATTTACAGTTTTAATTATTTTTTAAACTTGTACGAGGCAAAAAGTTTAAAAAATAATTTTCAAGAGTTGAAATTCAAGATTTAATAATTGTACGAGCCAAAAGGCTTAAAAATAATATTCAACAGTTTTAAATATTTTTTAAACTTGTACGAGGCAAAAAGTTTAAAAAATAATTTTCAAGAGTTGAAATTCATGATTTAATACTTGTACGAGCCAAAAAGTTTAAAAAATAATTTTCAAGAGTTGAAATTCATGATTTAATACTTGTACGAGCCAAAAAGTTTAAAAAATAATTTTCAAGAGTTGAAATTCATGATTTAATACTTTTACGAGCCAAAAAGTTTAAAAAATAATTTTCAAGATTTGAAATTCATGATTTAATACTTATACGAGACAAAAAGCTTAAAAATAACATTCAACACTTTTAATTATTTTTTAAACTTGTACGAGGCAAAAAGTTTAAAAAATAATTTTCAAGAGTTGAAATTCATGATTTAATACTTGTACGAGCCAAAAAGTTTAAAAAATAATTTTCAAGAGTTGAAATTCATGATTTAATACTTGTACGAGCCAAAAAGTTTAAAAAATAATTTTCAAGAGTTGAAATTCATGATTTAATACTTGTACGAGCCAAAAAGTTTAAAAAATAATTTTCAAGAGTTGAAATTCATGATTTAATACTTGTACGAGCCAAAAAGCTTAAAAAATAATTTTCAAGAGTTGAAATTCCTGATTTAATACTTATACGAGCCAAAAAGCTTAAAAATAACATTTACAGTTTTAATTATTTTTTAAACTTGTACGAGGCAAAAAGTTTAAAAAATAATTTTCAAGAGTTGAAATTCATGATTTAATACTTTTACGAGCCAAAAAGTTTAAAAAATAATTTTCAAGAGTTGAAATTCATGATTTAATACTTATACGAGACAAAAAGCTTAAAAATAACATTCAACACTTTTAATTATTTTTTAAACTTGTACGAGGCAAAAAGCTAAAAAATAATTTTCAAGAGTTGAAATTCATGATTTAATACTTGTACGAGCCAAAAAGTTTAAAAAATAATTTTCAAGAGTTGAAATTCATGATTTAATACTTATACGAGCCAAAAAGCTTAAAAATAACATTTACAGTTTTAATTATTTTTTAAACTTGTACGAGGCAAAAAGCTTAAAAAATAATTTTCAAGAGTTGAAATTCAAGATTTAATAATTGTACGAGCCAAAAGGCTTAAAAACAATATTCAACAGTTTTAAATATTTTTTAAACTTGTACGAGGCAAAAAGTTTAAAAAATAATTTTCAAGAGTTGAAATTCATGATTTAATACTTGTACGAGCCAAAAAGTTTAAAAAATAATTTTCAAGAGTTGAAATTCATGATTTAATACTTGTACGAGCCAAAAAGTTTAAAAAATAATTTTCAAGAGTTGAAATTCATGATTTAATACTTTTACGAGCCAAAAAGTTTAAAAAATAATTTTCAAGAGTTGAAATTCATGATTTAATACTTGTACGAGCCAAAAAGCTTAAAAAATAATTTTCAAGAGTTGAAATTCCTGATTTTATACTTATACGAGCCAAAAAGCTTAAAAATAACATTTACAGTTTTAATTATTTTTTAAACTTGTACGAGGCAAAAAGTTTAAAAAATAATTTTCAAGAGTTGAAATTCATGATTTAATACTTTTACGAGCCAAAAAGTTTAAAAAATAATTTTCAAGAGTTGAAATTCATGATTTAATACTTATACGAGACAAAAAGCTTAAAAATAACATTCAACACTTTTAATTATTTTTTAAACTTGTACGAGGCAAAAAGTTTAAAAAATAATTTTCAAGAGTTGAAATTCATGATTTAATACTTGTACGAGCCAAAAAGCTTAAAAAATAATTTTCAAGAGTTGAAATTCCTGATTTAATACTTATACGAGCCAAAAAGCTAAAAAATAACATTTACAGTTTTAATTATTTTTTAAACTTGTACGAGGCAAAAAGCTTAAAAAATAATTTTCAAGAGTTGAAATTCAAGATTTAATAATTGTACGAGCCAAAAGGCTTAAAAACAATATTCAACAGTTTTAAATATTTTTTAAACTTGTACCAGGCAAAAAGTTTAAAAAATAATTTTCAAGAGTTGAAATTCATGATTCAATACTTGTACGAGCCAAAAAGTTTAAAAAATAATTTTCAAGAGTTGAAATTCATGATTTAATACTTGTACGAGCCAAAAAGTTTAAAAAATAATTTTCAAGAGTTGAAATTCATGATTTAATACTTTTACGAGCCAAAAAGTTTAAAAAATAATTTTCAAGATTTGAAATTCATGATTTAATACTTATACGAGACAAAAAGCTTAAAAATAACATTCAACACTTTTAATTATTTTTTAAACTTGTACGAGGCAAAAAGTTAAAAAATAATTTTCAAGAGTTGAAATTCATGATTTAATACTTATACGAGCCAAAAAGCTTAAAAAATAATTTTCAAGAGTTGAAATTCCTGATTTAATACTTATACGAGCCAAAAAGCTAAAAAATAACATTTACAGTTTTAATTATTTTTTAAACTTGTACGAGGCAAAAAGCTTAAAAAATAATTTTCAAGAGTTGAAATTCAAGATTTAATAATTGTACGAGCCAAAAGGCTTAAAAACAATATTCAACAGTTTTAAATATTTTTTAAACTTGTACCAGGCAAAAAGTTTAAAAAATAATTTTCAAGAGTTGAAATTCATGATTCAATACTTGTACGAGCCAAAAAGTTTAAAAAATAGTTTTCAAGAGTTGAAATTCATGATTTAATACTTGTACGAGCCAAAAAGTTTAAAAAATAATTTTCAAGAGTTGAAATTCATGATTTAATACTTTTACGAGCCAAAAAGTTTAAAAAATAATTTTCAAGAGTTGAAATTCCTGATTTAATACTTATACGAGCCAAAAAGCTAAAAAATAACATTTACAGTTTTAATTATTTTTTAAACTTGTACGAGGCAAAAAGCTTAAAAAATAATTTTCAAGAGTTGAAATTCAAGATTTAATAATTGTACGAGCCAAAAGGCTTAAAAACAATATTCAACAGTTTTAAATATTTTTTAAACTTGTACCAGGCAAAAAGTTTAAAAAATAATTTTCAAGAGTTGAAATTCATGATTTAATACTTGTACGAGCCAAAAAGTTTAAAAAATAATTTTCAAGAGTTGAAATTCATGATTTAATACTTGTACGAGCCAAAAAGTTTAAAAAATAATTTTCAAGAGTTGAAATTCATGATTTAATACTTGTACGAGCCAAAAAGTTTAAAAAATAATTTTCAAGAGTTGAAATTCATGATTTAATACTTGTACGAGCCAAAAAGCTTAAAAAATAATTTTCAAGAGTTGAAATTCCTGATTTTATACTTATACGAGCCAAAAAGCTTAAAAATAACATTTACAGTTTTAATTATTTTTTAAACTTGTACGAGGCAAAAAGTTTAAAAAATAATTTTCAAGAGTTGAAATTCATGATTTAATACTTTTACGAGCCAAAAAGTTTAAAAAATAATTTTCAAGATTTGAAATTCATGATTTAATACTTATACGAGACAAAAAGCTTAAAAATAACATTCAACACTTTTAATTATTTTTTAAACTTGTACGAGGCAAAAAGTTAAAAAATAATTTTCAAGAGTTGAAATTCATGATTTAATACTTATACGAGCCAAAAAGCTTAAAAAATAATTTTCAAGAGTTGAAATTCCTGATTTAATACTTATACGAGCCAAAAAGCTAAAAAATAACATTTACAGTTTTAATTATTTTTTAAACTTGTACGAGGCAAAAAGCTTAAAAAATAATTTTCAAGAGTTGAAATTCAAGATTTAATAATTGTACGAGCCAAAAGGCTTAAAAACAATATTCAACAGTTTTAAATATTTTTTAAACTTGTACCAGGCAAAAAGTTTAAAAAATAATTTTCAAGAGTTGAAATTCATGATTTAATACTTGTACGAGCCAAAAAGTTTAAAAAATAATTTTCAAGAGTTGAAATTCATGATTTAATACTTGTACGAGCCAAAAAGTTTAAAAAATAATTTTCAAGAGTTGAAATTCATGATTTAATACTTATACGAGCCAAAAAGCTTAAAAAATAATTTTCAAGAGTTGAAATTCCTGATTTAATACTTATACGAGCCAAAAAGCTTAAAAATAACATTCAACACTTTTAATTATTTTTTAAACTTGTACGAGGCAAAAAGTTTAAAAAATAATTTTCAAGAGTTGAAATTCATGATTTAATACTTGTACGAGCCAAAAAGTTTAAAAAATAATTTTCAAGAGTTGAAATTCATGATTTAATACTTGTACGAGCCAAAAAGTTTAAAAAATAATTTTCAAGAGTTGAAATTCATGATTTAATACTTGTACGAGCCAAAAAGTTTAAAAAATAATTTTCAAGAGTTGAAATTCATGATTTAATACTTGTACGAGCCAAAAAGTTTAAAAAATAATTTTCAAGAGTTGAAATTCATGATTTAATACTTGTACGAGCCAAAAAGCTTAAAAAATAATTTTCAAGAGTTGAAATTCCTGATTTTATACTTATACGAGCCAAAAAGCTTAAAAATAACATTTACAGTTTTAATTATTTTTTAAACTTGTACGAGGCAAAAAGTTTAAAAAATAATTTTCAAGAGTTGAAATTCATGATTTAATACTTTTACGAGCCAAAAAGTTTAAAAAATAATTTTCAAGATTTGAAATTCATGATTTAATACTTATACGAGACAAAAAGCTTAAAAATAACATTCAACACTTTTAATTATTTTTTAAACTTGTACGAGCCAAAAAGCTTAAAAAATAATTTTCAAGAGTTGAAATTCATGATTTAATACTTATGCGAGCCAAAAAGCTTAAAAAATAGTTTTCAAGAGTTGAAATTCCTGATTTAATACTTATACGAGCCAAAAAGCTAAAAAATAACATTTACAGTTTTAATTATTTTTTAAACTTGTACGAGGCAAAAAGCTTAAAAAATAATTTTCAAGAGTTGAAATTCAAGATTTAATAATTGTACGAGCCAAAAGGCTTAAAAACAATATTCAACAGTTTTAAATATTTTTTAAACTTGTACCAGGCAAAAAGTTTAAAAAATAATTTTCAAGAGTTGAAATTCATGATTTAATACTTATACGAGCCAAAAAGCTTAAAAATAACATTTACAGTTTTAATTATTTTTTAAACTTGTACGAGGCAAAAAGTTTAAAAAATAATTTTCAAGAGTTGAAATTCATGATTAAATACTTGTACGAGCCAAAAAGTTTAAAAAATAATTTTCAAGAGTTGATATTCATGATTTAATACTTGTACGAGCCAAAAAGTTTAAAAAATAATTTTCAAGAGTTGAAATTCATGATTTAATACTTATACGAGCCAAAAAGCTTAAAAATAACATTTACAGTTTTAATTATTTTTTAAACTTGTACGAGGCAAAAAGTTTAAAAAATAATTTTCAAGAGTTGAAATTCATGATTTAATAGTTTTACGAGCCAAAAAGTTTAAAAAATAATTTTCAAGATTTGAAATTCATGATTTAATACTTATACGAGACAAAAAGCTTAAAAATAACATTCAACACTTTTAATTATTTTTTAAACTTGTACGAGGCAAAAAGTTAAAAAATAATTTTCAAGAGTTGAAATTCATGATTTAATACTTGTACGAGCCAAAAAGCTTAAAAAATAATTTTCAAGAGTTGAAATTCCTGATTTAATACTTATACGAGCCAAAAAGCTAAAAAATAACATTTACAGTTTTAATTATTTTTTAAACTTGTACGAGGCAAAAAGCTTAAAAAATAATTTTCAAGAGTTGAAATTCAAGATTTAATAATTGTACGAGCCAAAAGGCTTAAAAACAATATTCAACAGTTTTAAATATTTTTTAAACTTGTACCAGGCAAAAAGTTTAAAAAATAATTTTCAAGAGTTGAAATTCATGATTCAATACTTGTACGAGCCAAAAAGTTTAAAAAATAATTTTCAAGAGTTGAAATTCATGATTTAATACTTGTACGAGCCAAAAAGTTTAAAAAATAATTTTCAAGAGTTGAAATTCATGATTTAATACTTATACGAGCCAAAAAGCTTAAAAAATAATTTTCAAGAGTTGAAATTCCTGATTTAATACTTATACGAGCCAAAAAGCTTAAAAATAACATTCAACACTTTTAATTATTTTTTATACTTGTACGAGGCAAAAAGTTTAAAAAATAATTTTCAAGAGTTGAAATTCATGATTTAATACTTGTACGAGCCAAAAAGTTTAAAAAATAATTTTCAAGAGTTGAAATTCATGATTTAATACTTGTACGAGCCAAAAAGTTTAAAAAATAATTTTCAAGAGTTGAAATTCATGATTTAATACTTGTACGAGCCAAAAAGTTTAAAAAATAATTTTCAAGAGTTGAAATTCATGATTTAATACTTGTACGAGCCAAAAAGCTTAAAAAATAATTTTCAAGAGTTGAAATTCCTGATTTTATTATACGGGGAGAAACTGCAAAGCAGACAGCGCATTGCCCGAAGGGCAATGTGTGATTTCGCCACTTATACTGCAGTTAACTACTGGTTCAAATTTTGTCAGCTCCGATTTCTCGTAAACTAGCAGCTTCTATGAAATAATGCAAGATACCGAAAAGATAAAGCATTCGTCGGTGGGTTGCGATCCAGGTCAACATCAGCTGTCCGGTGCCAACTTTAGCCGTAGGAACCGGAAGAATGAATTTTAAAATTGTTTGGTCACCAATTTATCTCCTTGGCTACTTGGTACAATGCATCATAGTCATAGTCATTGGGTACTGGAAAGACTCATGGAACTAGGAATGGGAATACACAGTGAAACATCCCATTTCCTAATTCAATCTCCGTAGATACGGAGTGCACTGAATTGGCTCATTGGATTGCATCATCTCAATAATCACAATAATGTGGGCTTTTAAAATGCATTTATTCCTGTTACGTCGTATTCCCATTCCCAATTATCCCACATTCACATCTCAGTGCAAATACCGAATACTGTGAACAATTCCAGGGATGGAAAATATAACAGGCTTGAGGGTACTTACAGGGATTGTAACAAATAAACAATGAGGAAAATTTCAGGGATGGATAAAAATTAGCATTGAGTGCGATTCCAGGCATCGAAAATGTCAAATTGTAATGGGCATGCATATCCGTAATACTCATTACTACTATACTAATACAAACCTCTACGCTTTAGTGGCTCGTGTTTTAATAACTATAAGGATACAAAATATTCATCACCCCTCAAGCGGGGGTTTGGGGGCGGCAGCCCCCAAAAAAAAATAAAATTATCTTATTACATACATAATATATTATTAATAATATTGCGAAAAAATCAAACTGTTAGAGATGTAGCTCAAATAAAATAATATTTATCATTGTTCTATATATGTAAAATTTACACTATAAACCAGGAAGGAATGAACAAAATTTAGGAAATGGGAATATGTTGATTAGAAGTTTACTCGAACATTACATTATTGCTATTCCAATATTTACAAAAATTTGCGAAGACTGCAAATAATGTTTTACTTGTAACTTAACTTAACTGTTTTTATTATGAATTTCCTACCTATATAAATAATTTTGAAAAATTCATAATCTCGTTAAAATTCTTGTAGTTCGTAGTTATATGATATTTATAACCAGATGTATCAATAAAAACAATAAAATAAAATTACAGGTGAAAAACCTGGAGAAATATACGGGGAGAAGGCCAGAAAAACTCGAAAACAAGATATGATTTAGATGCCAAGATATAATTGAACCTCGTAATTTTCAAACTTTCTTCAAAAAAATCTCCCCGTGCGTTTACAGTTAATTCCTTGCAACAACCCTGAAACTTGCCTCAAACATTAGTAAGTAAGTATCCATAGCAAATCAGTATCCATAGTACCCAGCCAAGCCATAGTAAGCCAAGTCAATATCTAACTAGCAGGTAGTCAGTAATAGTCAGTATCGAGCAGTATCCGTAGATCCATAATAGGGATAAACAACTTGTAATAAATTAATAATAATAACAAACTTACTCCCCATTTGAGAGTTAGGATTATAATCATAGAATAATGAATTACAAACTGTTATGCTATGGAAACTGATTTCATATGTATACCTACTTTCTTGACATACTGTAGTATCAACTAGACTTTAAGTGCTAATAACTGCAAATATAAATTTCATGGAATTGTAAATATTGAAAGTATTTCAAGGCAAAAAACTTATCCGCATAAAAAGCAGAAAATATTAATTTCACCGTTACTTTGTACATTGTGGCAATTTCTTCACACTGCAACATTTTCATTGCACTTTGGACATTTAGTTGACAATTATAGCGCAGTCGAGTCATATCTAAATATATTTTACTGTTAAATGTTGTTAATGAGGAAAAATTAATACTCTTAATTGTTGCTTAATTACAAATAAGCTTACGACAATTAAACCTGGATTTTGATTTTCAGAAAATTACTTGGAGTCGTTACAATTATTGAGCAAATACTATTTTGTATGTACGATTGCAAAGGTGTTCCCACAGAACACTAAATGGCAGCTTTGAATGGTGTTCCCATTGTCGAAAATATTTTCCATCCCCGCTTCAGGAGTGAATTGAACCACTATTGTGTTTTTGTTCTTTAAAATGCTTTTTTTTCGAAGAGAGTTGCAAGTGAATTAGCGGTAAACGCACGGGGAGATTTTTTTGAAGAAAGTTTGAAAATTACGAGGTTCAATTATATCTTGGCATCTAAATTATATCTTGTTTTCGAGTTTTTCTGGCCTTCTCCCCGTATATTTCTCCAGGTTTTTCACCTGGATATAATATAACAGGTAAAAACCTGGAAAAATATACGGTGAGAATGCCAGCAAAACTTAAAAACAAGGCATTATTTAGAGATTGCGGTATGAGAAAATAATGAAATTTTGCAAAAGTATTCTCCTAAATATCTCCTCGTGCGTTTAAAGTTAAGTCATTTGAACTATCTTTGAACATTTGTTTTGTGGCATGAGTACATGAGCCAAAACCTCAAAATGGATTTGTTTTCCTGGCCCGTCAATGTAGTTAACCTATGTAGGGATGGAAAATATTTCGTAAAAGAGGAATTTGTTGCCCTTATATCTTTGTACGCCTTTGTAAAATAGCATAACGGATTTAATGTCAATAACGAAGCTAAGGAGAGTTGACGATATGGCAATTTTTTGTGCCTATATTCTAGATAAAATAAATATTCTATTTGTTTTCTTTAAATCATTACATGATTGCACTCCTAATATGAGGGTGTATAAAAAATTAAATGTAATGTCAAAATTTCATTCATAACTGTAACATAGAAAATGCTGATGTCGCCATTTAAAGAAGCTGGACCTTAGTTTTCAACTTTAAATCTACCAAACGTTAGATTTTTGTTAAGTTGAAATTTAATATCTCATTTTGAAATTATTGTCAATTATAACAACAATTACAAAGTCTGTTCGATATCAGTGTTGAAGAATTGAAAGGGAATAGCTTTAAACGCACGGGGAGATTATTTAGGAGAATACTTTTGCAAAATTTCATTATTTTCTCATACCGCAATCTCTAAATAATGCCTTGTTTTTAAGTTTTGCTGGCATTCTCACCGTATATTTTTCCAGGTTTTTACCTGTTATATTTATTTTATTGTTTTTCTTGATATATCTGGTTATAACTATCATATAACTACGAACTACAAAAGATTTAACTAGATTATTAATATTTCGGAATTAATTATGTAGGTATCAATACCATGCATGACAATGTACAGTACTCTAGTAAAGTTGTCATTTCCGAAATATTTATCACTGCCTAGGTTATAATGTAAATTTTACGTTTATGGAAAAATGATATATAATATGTTATTTGATCTTTATAAATTTGTTATTTTCGCAAAATTATTAATAATAAATATGTAATAAAATATTATTTTTTATTGGGGCTGCCGCCCCCAAACCCCCGCTTGAGTGAGATAAATAGTTGGTATCCTCGTAGTTAGTACAACAGAAGCCAGCAAAGCGTAAATGTTTGTAATAGTATATAGTAATGATGAGCATTATAGATATGCATGCCTATTACAATTAGAGATTTTCGATGCCTGGAATCGCACTCAATGATATTTTTTTCATCCCTGAAATTTTCCCTCATTGTTTATTTTTTAAATCCCTGTAAGTAACCTCAAGCCTAATATATTTTCCATCCCTGGAATTGTTCTCAGTACTCCGTATTTGCATTGAGGCGTGGATGTAACTGGGATTATTGAGAATGGGGAATACTACGTATAGTAACAGGAATAATGCATCTTTAAATCCGACATGGCCGACATCACTCAGTGCAGTGCACTCAGTACTCCGTATCTACGGAGATTGAATTAGGAAATGGAAAGTTACAATGTGTATTCCTAATCCATACAATCCATCCAGTACCCAATAGACTATGACTATGATGCATTGTACCAAGTAGCCAAGGAGATAAATTAGATGACCAAACAATTTCAAAATTCATTCTTCCGGTTCCTACGGCTAAAGTTGACACGGAAAAGCTGATTTGATATTAAAGCACACCCCGCAAAGAACAGCTTTACGTTTTCGGTAACTTGCATTATTTCATAAAAGCTGCTAGTTTACGAGCAATTCCAGTTGACAAAATTTTACCTACGTCAGAAGTGCAGTATAAGTGGCGAAATCACACATTGCCCTTCGGGCAATGCGCTGTCTGCTTTGCAGTTTCTCCCCGTATAAAAATTATTTTTTAAACTTTTCGCTTCGTACAAGTTTAAAAAATAACTCTCTAATAAATAATGGTTTCACCACTAGTATGCGATTAGGTACTCGTTCAAATTTTGTCAGCTCCGATTTCTCGTAAACTAGTAATTTCTGTGAAATAATGCAAGATACCGAAAAGATAAAGCATTCGTCGGTGGGTTGCGATCCAGGTCAACATCAGCTGTCCCGTGCCAACTTTAGCCGTAGGAACCGGAAGAATGAATTTTGAAATTGTTTGGTCACCAATTTATCTCCTTGGCTACTTGGTACAATGCATCATAGTCATAGTCAATTGGGTTCTGGATGGAGTGTATGGACTAGGAATACACAGTGAAACATCCCATTTCCTAATTCAATTTCCGTAGATACGGAGTGCACTGAATTGGCTCATTGGCTTGCATCATCTCAATAATGACAATAATGTGGGCTTTTAAAATGCATTTATTCCTGTTACGTCGTATTCCCATTCCCAATTTATCCCAATCATCTCAGTGCAAATACCGAATACTGTGAACAATTCCAGGGATGGAAAATATATTAGACTTGAGGGTACTTGCAGGGATCGTAACAAATAAACAATGAGGAAAATTTCAGGGATGGATAAAAATTAGCATTGAGTGCGATTCCAGGCATCGAAAATGTCAAATTGTAATGGGCATGCATATCCGTAATGCTCATTACTACTATACTAATACAAACCTTGACGCTTTAGTGGCTCGTGATTTACTAACTACAAGGATACAAAATATTCATCACCCCTCAAGCGGGGGTTTGGGGGCGGCAGCCCCCAATAAAAATAAAATTATCTTATTACATACATAATATATTATTAATAATTTTGCGAAAAAATCAAACTTTTAGAGATGTAGCTCAAATAACATAATATTTATCATTGTTCCATAAATGTAAAATTTACATTATAAACCAGAAAGGAATGAACAATATTTAGGAAATGGGGACATGTTGATTAGAAGTTTACTCAAACATTACATTACTATTCCAATATTTACAAAAATTTGCGAAGACTGCGAATAATGTTTTACTTGTAACTTAACTTAACTGTTTTTATTATCAATTTCCTACCTATACCTATAAATAATTTCGAAATATTCATAATCTGGTTAAAATTTTTGTAGTTTGTAGTTATAACCAGATGTATCAATAAAAACAATAAAATAAAATTACAGGTGAAAAACCTGGAGAAATATACGGGGAGAAGGCCAGAAAAACTCAAAAACAAGATATAATTTAGATGCCAAAATATAATTAAACCTCGTAATTTTCAAACTTTCTTCAAAAAAATCTCCCCGTGCGTTTACAGTTAATTGCTTGCAACAACTCTAAAACTTGCCTCAAACATTAGTAAGTAAGTATCCATAGGAAACCAGTATCCATAGTGCCCAGCCAAGCCATAGTAAGCCAAGTCAATATCTAACTAGCAGGTAGTCAGTAATAGTCAGTATCGAGCAGTATCCGTAAATCCATAATAGGGATAAACAACTTGTAATAAATTAATAATAATAACAAACTTACTCCCCATTTGAGAGTTAGGATTATAACCATAGAATAATGAATTACTAAATGCTATGCTATGGAAACTGATTTCATATGTATACCTACTTTCTTGACATACTGTAGTATCAACTAGACTTTAAGTGCTAATAGCTGCAAATATAAATTTCATGGAAATGTAAATATTGAAAGTATTTCAAGGCAAAAAACTTTTCCGAATAAAAAGCAGAAAATACTAATTTCACCGTTACTTTGTACATTGTGGCAATTTCTTCACACTGCAACATTTTTATTGCACTTTGGACATTTACTTGACAATTATAGCGCAGTCGAGTCATATCTAAATATATTTTAATGTTAAATGTTGTTAATAAGGAAAAATTAATACTCTTAATTGTTGCTTAATTACAATTAAGCTTACGAAAATTTAACCTGGATTTTGATTTTCAGAAAATAACTTGGAGTCGTTACAATTATTGAGCAAATACTATTTTGTATGTACGATTGCAAAGGTGTTCCCACAGAACACTAATGGCAGCTTTGAATGGTGTTCCCATTGTCGAAAATATTTTCCATCGCCGCTTCAGGAGTGAATTGAATCACTATTGTGTTTTTGTTCTTTAAAATGCTTTTTTTTGAAGAGAGTTGCAAGTGAATTAGCGGTAAACGCACGGGGAGATTTTTTTGAAGAAAGTTTGAAAATTACGAGGTTTAATTATATCTTGGCATCTAAATTATATCTTGTTTTTGAGTTTTTCTGGCCTTCTCCCCGTATATTTCTCCAGGTTTTTCACCTGTTAACATTAAATCGCACACCATTTTTTCCACCACTGAAATTTTCTTCACTGTTTATTTTTTTAATCCCTGAAAGTGCCCTGACATCTGATATTTTCCATCCCTGGAAAACCATCAGGGAGAAACTGCAAAGCAGACAGTGCATTGCCCGAAGGGCAATGTGTGATTTCGCCACTTATACTGCACTTCTGACGTAGGTAAAATTTTGTCAACTGGAATTGCTCGTAAACTAGCAGCTTTTATGAAATAATGCAAGTTACCGAAAACGTAAAGCTGTTCTTTGCGGGGTGTGCTTTAATATCAAATCAGCTTTTCGGTGTCAACTTTAGCCGTAGGAACCGGAAGAATGAATTTTAAAAATGTTTGGTCATCTAATTTATCTCCTTGGCTACTTGGTACAATGAATCATAGTCATAGTCTATTGGGTACTGGATGGATTGTATGGATTAGGAATACACATTGTAACTTTCCATTTCCTAATTCAATCTCCGTAGATACGGAGTACTGAGTGCACTGCACTGAGTGATGTCGGCCATGTCGGATTTAAAGATGCATTATTCCTGTTACTATACGTAGTATTCCCATTCTCAATAATCCCAGTTACATCCACACCTCAATGCAGGGTGACTCGAACGTTATAGGGTGAAGACAATAGGATGTTTTGCTCTTTTTCTGCAGCCAGTTTAGATAGGAAAACTGGGTGCAGGCCAAGGGGGGATCAGTGGCTGTATCCATGACCACCGAATTTTTCACAGCTAAAAGTCAACTGAATGCACCCAAACCACAAACTGGCTGCAGAAAGAGAGCAAAACATTCTACTGTCTTCACCCTATAACGTTCGAGTCACCCTGCCTCAATGCAAATACGGAGTACTGAGAACAATTCCAGGGATGGAAAATATATTAGGCTTGAGGTTACTTGCAGGGATTGTAAAAAATAAACAATGAGGGAAAATTTCAGGGATGAAAAAAATACCATTGAGTGCGATTCCAGGCATCGAAGATGTCTAATTGTAATAGGCATGCATATCAATAATGCTCATTATTACATATACTATTACAAACATTTACGCTTTGCTGGCTTCTGTTTTACTAACTACGAGGATACCAACTATTTATCTCACTCAAGCGGGGGTTTGGGGGCGGCAGCCCCAAATAAAAAATAATAATTTATTACATATATAATATATTATTAATAATTTTGCGAAAATAACAAATTTATAAAGATCAAATAGTATATTATATATCATTTTTCCATAAACGTAAAATTTACATTATAACCTAGGCAGCGATAAATATTTCGGAAATGACAACTTTACCATAGTACTGTACATTGTCATGCATGCTATTGATACCTACATAATTAATTCCGAAATATTCATATATATGATAGTTATAACCAGATATATCAAGAAAAACAATAAAATAAAAAATATAACAGGTAAAAACCTGGAAAAATATACGGTGAGAATGCCAGCAAAACTTAAAAACAAGGCATTATTTAGAGATTGCGGTATGAGAAAATAATGAAATTTTGCAAAAGTATTCTCCTAAATAATCTCCCCGTGCGTTTAAAGCTATTCCCTTGCAATTCTTCAACACTGATATCGAACAGACTTTGTAATTGTTGTTATAATTGACAATAATTTCAAAATGAGATATTAAATTTCAACTTAACATAAATCTAACGTTTGGTAGATTTAAAGTTGAAAACTAAGGTCCAGCTTCTTTAAATGGCGACATCAGCATTTTCTATGTTACAGTTATGAATGAAATTTTGACATTACATTTAATTTTTTATACACCCTCATATTAGGAGTGCAATCATGTAATGATTTAAAGAAAACAAATAGAATATTTATTTTATCTAGAATATAGGCACAAAAAATTGCCATATCGTCAACTCTCCTTAGCTTCGTTGTTGACATTAAATCCGTTATGCTATTTTACAAAGGCGTACAAAGATATAAGGGCAACAAATTCCTCTTTTACGAAATATTTTCCATCCCTACATAGGTTAACTACATTGACGGTCCAGGAAAACAAATCCATTTTGAGGTTTTGGCTCATGTACTCATGCCACAAAACAAATGTTCAAAGATAGTTCAAATGACTTAACTTTAAACGTACGAGGAGTTATTTAGGAGAATACTTTTGCAAAATTTCATTATTTTCTCATACCGCAATCTCTAAATAATGCCTTGTTTTTAAGTTTTGCTGGCATTCTCACCGTATATTTTTCCAGGTTTTTACCTGTTATATTTACCTGTTTGTACGCCTTTGTAAAATAGCATAACGGCTTTAATGTCAACAAACGTTATATAGTTCACCTGTGGCAACTGGCACAGATCTGCAAAAGTATTCATTTCAGAAGCGTTGAACAATTAAAAATAAAATATAACAGGTAAAAACCTGGTTATAGGCGTACAAACTATATACTGATATGTTATATTTCTCCAGGTAAAAACCTGGAGAAAAAGATACGGGGAGTGGGGGCAATATTTTTTCTGCGATTAAAACTAAAAAACAAGAATTATTTACGTCACATAATAATAATATCCGTATTTCTCCCCGTTGAACTGAAACCTACGAATATTTTAATGTAATAATAATAACAAATGTGTGCAATACATTTTACAGTTTACAAGATATTTATTATACACAATTAATCTGTATGAGTAATCTTAATTCTGAATGCCAATGAGTCACTCGAATGAATTTCTTCTTGAATCAACAATGAATTCCTCATCTTCCAAACGACAATGCAAAAATCCGACGAACAACTTCATTTTGATGTAGTAAACTGAATTTTTTTACTGACCAGAGTTACTCCAATCGACGATGCAGGAATACGACTAACAATTTCATTTTGATGTAGTAAACTGAATTTTTTTACTGACCAGAGTTACTCCAATCGACGATGCAGGAATACGACTAACAATTTCATTTTGATGTAGTAAACTGAATTTTTTTACTGACCAGAGTTACTCCAATCGACGTTGCAGGAATACGACTAACAATTTCATTTTGATGTAGTAAACTGAATTTTTTTACTGACCAGAGTTTCTCCAATCGACGTTGCAGGAATACGACTAACAATTTCATTTTGATGTAGTAAACTGAATTTTTTTACTGACCAGAGTTTCTCCAATCGACGATGCAGGAATACGACTAACAACTTCATTTTGATGCAGAAACGTTCGGTGCACTAAACTCAAACCAAGTTTGTATTATTACTGTCAAGGTTAGTTACTACCGGTATATTTGTCAATGGTTTACAGGTTTTAAAATAGCACTTAAGTAACACAAAAACGCAAACGAGCCCTGTGATGGCTATAGTGGTCCCCACAATTATTAGTAATATAATCAGGATTTCTGTAAATATTAATAAAAAACATAGAAAAGGCTCCGTAGAAAATTTAGTGACAATTATTTAAAAAATATTATAACATTATCAATTATTATACCTTGCATTGTTAATGACGAAGATATGACTGGAACAGGTGTAGTTTTTGGCAATAATTGATTGCAATTATACTGTTTATGAAATAAAAAGACACTGGTCCAATTGGAAGGATAATTCTCCCCAACAGAAATACAGTGGCCTTCCAACCCTACCAGTACAAAGTCTCCTTCATTTTTTGTGCACCTTACACAGTAATTATAGTTATTATCACATGAAACTCCAGCGATGAGCAAGAACACGATGAACAACTTCATTTTGATGCAGAAATTTTTTAGGCAAAATTTAAAGCGATAAGGTAGACGATAAGCAAGAACACGATGAACAACTTCAATTTGATGTAGAAAAGAACAAGAATATTATTTTCCAAAAGAAAAGCGCGGTTTAATTTTAGATTTGATTTTATTCTTGTCGTGAGCAGACCTTGACACAACCAAGGATGGGACAATAAAAAGTAGGCGAAGCTTGACACTAATTCTGGCAAACATAATCCATATTTGCTTAATCACTGCGAGTAACTAAACTAGTTACTCGATTTTAGTTATGAAAATGAATACAATTACATTATAAATTCATGCAAAATGGCTTACAACATAACATATTTGAAACTTTCAAAGACAATGGTATTGGACATTGGGATTTACATCAATAGGCAAGTACATATAAATTCTTTCAAATACAGGATTTTGGTACTGTCATTTAAACATGATTAAAATTATTAATTAGGTTTGGCTTAAGAAACAGAGTGACGGGATTAGATATGCGAGTGATAGAAATCCAGTGACCATCCATGACACGATACCGACTTTACACTTCCATTGTTCCCCGTGTTACACAAATCCGTATTGCAAATTGCAATAGCATTGTGTTCCATTCCCTCTTTCATTGTCAATGTTGGATACTAGCCAGCTTTAGAAGGGCCACCATAGCACATTATAATATAAATTTGAAAATTAATATAAAATGTATTGCACACATTTGTTATTATTATTACATTAAAATATTCGTAGGTTTCAGTTCAACGGGGAGAAATACGGATATTATTATTATGTGACGTAAATAATTCTTGTTTTTTAGTTTTAATCGCAGAAAAAATATTGCCCCCACTCCCCGTATCTTTTTCTCCAGGTTTTTACCTGTTATTTATTTATTTTGCAGTTTTACTTTATTTACATGGGAGCAATATCCAATCTATCATTTCATCTATATTAGACAAGTCGTGCAAAATGTTAGACAATCGTAGTCTGTACATCTCGCGTAAAGCTGGAATAGAAGCAGGACCTTTTCCACTTTTGCGAGTCATTAAAGAATTAATATTCAATGAACACAACCTAAGCCCTTCAAGACTTTTAACTCTGCTCAAAGCTACATATGCCATGCCAGTTTGAAAAAATTTGTCTACACAAACCATGGCTTTTGTTAAAGTAACACCTTGAATTTTGTGTATATTAATTCCCCAACAAAGAATTAAAGGTACCATTTTCCTGGAAATTATGGATCCCTTTTTTCCATCAAACTCCATGGACATTAATTCTATGGCTACTGCACCATTCTCGTCTACTCTGTTGCCATAAATAGGATCATCAAATCTAACATATACTTTTTCTGGCAACTCTCCTTCTCTTATTGGTTGTTTTCTTAGCATTTGCCATTTAAAGCCAACGATTGTACCTAATGAGCCATTGGCCAAACCATCAGCCACACTAATGTTTCTTCGTAACATGACACGACTACCAATACCCAATTCCAACTTGTTAGGAATACCTGCAGTATCTTTAATATCCTTCGGAACGTCGGCCTCATCACATTTTTTACCTAACCTTGCAGCGTCACAATAAGTGTCTTCAGCGTAAATTAAATAAATTGTAACCTTTTTCTTTAAAGTTTTCGTCATTTTTTTGTTATATTTCCTGGACAATGCATTTGTAGGAAATATCCATAATTCTTCTTCGTATTCTTTAAGAACCGCTTCGTAACTAGGATCTGAATCTTTTATAAATCTTGTTTGTAATATAGATAAATCTTCCGCAGTTACATTTCCTTCTCGAAGATTATTCAAAACTTTTAGTAAGGGATCAGTTCTAATTTGCCTTTGATTAACAAATAACTCACAAAATTGAAATTGTCTCCATAAATGTTCCTGGGCTAACATCGATATAGGCTTATCGAAAATCCAGTTTCCGAAAACTGGCTTCATTTGCATTAAATCACCCAACAACATAATATTAATGCCCGCAAAAGGTAGACAAGTACCGGGAAAAATTTCATCTAATCTTAAATGAATCATTTGTAACATTTCATAGCTAACCATAGAAAATTCGTCAATGATGACCCATTTAAGATTAGAGTATACTTGTCTTAATTGGCCCAATCGGTTCGAAGAAAGGGGACTCCACGAAGGGGCTTTACCCTTTTCAATGGGAAGACAAAATGCTTTGTGGCAAGTAATTCCGTTTATATTTTTGGAACTCACACCTGTGGGGCCACACAAAAGTACTGGGGATTGAATTTGTCCATTTGTTATAGTTTGCTTTAAATAAGCAGATATTAGTCGAATCAAATATGATTTACCAGTACCCCCACTGCCACTGACTATTACCATGCAATGAGAATTCGACGATACTGAATGACTGACTTTATTGAAAACTGATTTTTGTTCGGGATTTAACGTGTTGAAAATGGAAATGACATCCAAGGGATGGTCTATTCTTGGAAAAAAGTCATTATTATTATATTGAGCTTCACCAATATCGTCACAAACCAAGTCTTGGAACATATCAATAGAATTTTCAACAACATCACGATCATTTTCATTAAAGTCAAATTCATGCATTCGTAATATGGCTCTTTCTAATTCTTCAGCCAAGTCATGTCTAATGCTTATATTGTCTGCAGTGGTTCTGAATTGGGTTTTTAGTGCTTTAAATGCATCCAAAATATTATTATGCTGCTCCAAGAAATTTTCAACCCTAAACGGATAATATAATAATATGAGAGAGTATAAATAACTGTCTCTTTCTTCAGTGGGGTTGAAATTAGGATATTTGGCAACAGCAGATTTAGATCTTTTTTTAATTCTCCCCAAGTTGTTCAATAGATGTAAAATAGGTCTAAATTCATCCATACCACCTTCAATAATATCGTCAACCTCCAATTCTTCATTATCTTCAACTGCATTATTATTACGGACGTCTTGGTAATCTACTGCAAACTCAAACCAGCAAAGTGATTCTAAGGACTCTGGTCGGGCAATGTATTTCTCCAGCCCGCTAGTACAATATTGTCTTTCATTGTCAAGTAAAGATTCTTTTCTAATCATCCTTATTCGTTTGTCAACGGTAAATGCCGGTATAAATACATGAGACCTAGAACTGCGTCTTAAATGTAAATGACAAAGTCTAAATGCAGCTTCTGGGGCACTAACTTCCCTCATTCTCATAAGGGCCAAAGCCATTCTTTTATGTTTCTCAGCAGTAACTAAATTGCTACTTCTAATCTTACTAAGGATAGACTGACAATCTGTGCTAATTGTATTTGGTTCCGATTTGCTCATATATTTAGCAATGTAATATGCACATGTAATAGCGTTAGTAACAAGCTGAATGTCCATATTACACTGTAATATAGGTAGGAGGACAGGATGATAATTGTTAATCATTATTTCGTCCTTATCTCTTTTAATCACCACTAATCTACCTTTATTAGCCAGAATCTCATCGTCGTTTAAAATTCTCGTCTTTTCACATACAGCTCTAGGCAATCCAAATCGACAGGATGAGCCAGACTTTTTAAAACACGTAGGAGTATGTTTATGATTTTGATATTTCAATACCAATTCACGGAAAATAGTTTTTAAAGAGCAACTAATGTTCTTGTCTATAAATACTTTTCCTTCCTCAGTGTTATAGTCGGGTACATTTTGAAGCCATATAAAACAATGACAATGCGGACTGCCTCTGCCTTGAAATTCAATTCTATATGTATAATCTTGCAAAGGCAATCCAAATATTTCAACAGCGTGACGTTTTATTATATTAAATACTTTGTTTAGTCTGCGTATATAGTGCCTTGAGGCTGTGACAGGATGTTCATTCAAGAGATCACGTCTTTCTAAGTAAGAAAGGGATTCTGGAAGAATATGTGGCACATCAGACCCATATTTAGCTTTATACAAAGCATTTATAACATCAGCTGCATTCAAATCATCATAGGAAATGGTCAAAAAAAATGTTGGAGAGCCTAATTGTTTGATCATAGCAATTGTGTCTCCACGATATTTTTGCCAGTATGATCCAGTTCCCCTTATACCTGACATAAACAGATTAATGTCATTAAGCCCTGTTATGTCAAAAACATTTTCTTGAATAGGATTATGTGGATCATTCCCAGTTTTCATCTTGGTACAAACAGCAATTTTTTGCAAAACTTTATGCTCCTCTACTCTACTCAAAGCATAAAATAAATAATCATTCCTATGAAAGCGCTTATCAGAACCCATAATTCTAGTTTGATAATAATCTAGAGGAGTAATAGCGATAGACCGTGGTTCTTGTAGTCCAAACTCCCCATGAGGAAATAATTGAACAAATGCTAGTTCTTCCATGCGCTGATCTTTATTTGCTGAAATCGGTTTGCCAATTTGTCTACGCAGAGAAAATTGATTATAGCCTGGTAACATATTTGCCACAAAGTCCCTAATAACTGGTTCAGTATAATCAATATTTAAGATTGCGACATCAGTTATTTGTTTCTCTAGACCTGGATCCAAATCAATAATTGGCATACATAAATGCTCTTCATTATCATTGTCATCTGATTCAGAACTAGAATAATTCATATCCACGTTATAATCAACCTGCCGAGGTGAACTAATAGGTTGATGTAAATTAGGTTGCGCACCTAGTTGATTAATTACCAATGGTGCAATTGAGTTTGCGAGTTCTAAAAGTACACTTTTCAATAACAACTATTTTTTATTTTGTGAACTGGCCAAATTATTTAAAAGTATACTTAGTAAACACCCGAAAGTCTACTGGTAGATGTCCGACAATCAAGATATGGGTTAGTTTTTTACCCATCCATATCCCTTTGATACTTTGATACCGGTTAACGACAGTTGGTCCATTAGGCTATTAGGCCCTCCTATTTTCAGTGAGTTTTATTTTTTTAGGTGATTTACAGTGCCAGTGCCACCCTATTTGCTTAGCTATAGTTAACAGGTGACATTAACGCCACATTTAGCGTTCAATTTTATCCGACCAAAACCATTTTTACCAGTCGTCCAATTAAATTGCCTAATAAATTGGACAGCAGCTACAATTGGCTAGTAACGTGGACAGCGGCTAAATGTGTTTGATTTTTAAAGATGCCACCAGACAAAGAATACTTTTCTCAGTCTACATTTCTCTATTTCCTTATTTTGACCATTTACCTATTCTATTCTAGCTTTAGATAGCAAAACGGTTGGTTACCGAACATAGACTAATCAGCTATATTGTCTCCCGGAATAGTATTGGGAAAGGTGACATATCTATCAAAGGGAATAAAATGTAATGTCCGACCCCGAAATGTTTTCCCAATGCAAAATCATATCCAATTTTTTGAGTTCTTTTCCAAATCCAAAAATCAGGAATTTTTTCTTCAATACAAAGTTGCTTAATATGCTACCCGTCACTATTTTCGTTTTTCTCTGACCCATCCTAATAAAAATACAGTAAAAAAATTTTTGGTTGTTTAAATTTTATTAATTTATAGAGATTATAAAAGGCAAATGGTGACCGGTTTTTGAAATACTGCAATGTATCCATTACCAAAAATCAATCGCATTTGGCGTTGAAATATTTCATATCTATAGGCATTTTCAGCATATATATTCTTACGTTTATTTGAGCGCAAAAGATTTTCTTGATTGAACGCAAAAGAGAGAAAGAATTCCGAGAAAAATCAAAATTAATTTCTTGGGTATTGCTAAACTTTTGCGAAGAATAGTTCTTCATCGACATTAATTGGGATTGGGTTCATTTCATTTTACATAGAAACAAAATGTGGTTGTTAACAAAGCTAAGGAACGGAAAGTCTTTTGTCGACAATTGGTTGGGGACTGTCGGGTATTGCTCTTGGGTGACAATAGTGACACTTTATTGTCTCCATTAGAGACAGAGATTGTTACTGAAAAGTGTACTTTTAGAACTCTCGAACTCAATTGTAAATCCAAACTTTAATTCAGCATCTCTAATAGCTAAAGTCATTGCATCAATGTTTTTTGGTTGACAATTGGCAGCTATTAACGAAGAAATTAAATTAGGAGCAGTTAAAATAGGAAATTTAACAATGCATGCCATTCCTGCTCCGTTTCTACTTAATCGGCCATTTGTCGTTCTTTCGTGGGAGTCAAATAAATAAATATTTTCCTCAGTTTTAATGAGTAGAAGAGAATAAGAATTAGTTGTAATCAATCCAAATATATGCTGACTTTGAATAAATTGTGAGATAGCATTGGGAAGTCTATTTATACCTCTACCTTTGAATTTAGGAAGAAACCCATGAAAATTGACATCACCATCGTCAGATAGCTGCACATTGCAATTGGTTATTCCAACTGTTATGACCCCAACTACCTCGCTATCAGCAAGATATAATTCTTGATGACTAACATTCAGTAAACATCTACTGAAATGTGCATCACCACTAATAATAATTTCATCCATTATATTACGGCTCCATGAATTAGGAGCCTGAACAAATGCATATGCTGCAGCGACAATACAAATAGCCCCACATTGACGACCACGATTTTGAGCCGAAAAAATGTTGCAAGACTGGGAAATCGTGGCCCTTAAAATTTCCCTATTATTTGATATTGGAGTAAAGCCAATAAAGCCTTCCGGAAATATTGGGGATGCAGGTAGTTGTGGTAATAAAGGTTGTGCAATGTGCAGTATAGGCATTGATAATGTCTCAGAAATATTAATATTTACATTTTTATATAGATGATTATTTGTTTTTAACCAAATCAAAGCATTTTTAATTAAATGAGGTCTAATTTCAAATTCACGGTTATGCTCACCCCCTTCCAAAGATTCAGAAACAATAATAATATCTGAATCAGCAAAGTTTAGTGGTAACTGTTCATAGACTTCGTCAACACTCTGCGGAAAGTGTATAGCAGCCCCTTTACATGCATTTTGACCAGTGCCTTTTGATAAATTATAAATCTTCAAATAGACTTTAATCTGACTAATTAGTCTAATTTCAACATCAGTAAGCGATGCAATTAACGCAGGGGCGCTTGGCATTTTCATTTTATTTAATAAAGAATATGAAGGAATATTATTCTTAACCAAATGACTATGACATCGGTGACATACTTGCAAAGAGCAATTGTTTAGTTGTCTTCTAAATTCATGCAAAAAGTTAGAAAACTCAGCATTCGGGGCACTTATTTCTGTAAAAGTAATAATCGAATCAATTTGTGTCAATATAGGTTGAGAAACTGTATAACAACGCTTTTGGTTATTATACAATAACTTACTACACATTTGACACGGAAAAATTGCAAATGTGTTAATCGCTGACATGTAATCAGATTTTAAAGTATCAATTAAAGTTTTTAACCCTTCAATATACCCATTAATAGATAGTATTGGATGAGGTCTTTCATTATCAATTGTAGGTATTATGTTGTCAGGGTCATTATTTTGAAGAATATTGACAACATGCAATTGACAATCTACATCATCACTGCGGTCACCCAAAGAATTATGAACTCCATTATTAAGTAAGTTGTTATTAACAGTTTGGTTATCAATTTCTATAGAAATTGAAAAATTATTCTTATCTGTAACCGAATTGGCATTATCAGCAATATTTTCAAGTCTAGCCCTTTTGCTTTGGATAACAGGATAGTATAGTTGATTCTTTTTCTTTTTTCGGCGATTGAAAGTCAACATTTTAAATGCATTTTTCAAAACAGAAACTGGTTCTTCGGTTTCACAGGGAGATTTTTCAGTAGATTTGACTAAGATCTGAAAATAAATAAATGAAAAAATATTTAATTTTTGCAAACTTTTTGGTGTTAAATAAATAAAATAAATAAAATTTGTCACCTTAAATCTACTGTCCCATTGGGAACGCAGATAATTTCTTGATTCAATCGTATTGTAGCCACACCATATAGTTTCGGAAACTTGACCAAAGAAAGAATTAATGTGTGTCGGGTTAAGATTGGCTTTTTTATTAAATTTAGTTTTAAAAGCGTCCAATAAATCGACTTCAGAAACAGGAAGTAGAGTAGAAAAATCCACTTGTTCCTTAGGTACATTTTGTACTATTGCAGTCACAAGTTTTTGAGAGAAATATTTCGAAAAAGAAACTGGTTCATCGGTTTCACATTGAGATTTTTCAATAGATTTGACTAAGATCTGAAAATAAATAAATGAAAGAATATTTAATTTTTGCAAATTTTTTGGTGTTATATAAATAAAATAAATAAAATTTGTCACCTTAAATCTACTGTCCCATTGGGAACGCAGGTAATTTCTTGATTCAATCGTATTGTAGCCACACCATATAGTTTCGGAAACTTGACCAAAGAAAGAATTAATGTGTGTCGGGTTAAGATTGGCTTTTTTATTAAATTTAGTTTTAAAAGCGTCCAATAAATCGACTTCAGAAACAGGAAGTAGAGTAGAAAAATCCACTTGTTCCTTAGGTACATTTTGTACTATTGCAGTCACAAGTTTTTGTTGTTTGGTTATCTAGATAATAGAAACATAATTTAAAGTTGTATGTACAGACAGATACCCAAGATATAAATATTAATAATAATAATTAAAACTTTTTAAAGAATTACCTTTTCATGTTTATTAATAACATAATACAATTTTCTTCTCTCTGCGATTGTATTTTGGCCGTAAAATAAAGTTGAAGCAAATCCATAAATTGAATTTTCATAAATGTAGTTCGAAGATAACTCTGGGTTTTCAGTTCTTAACTTTTGGAAATGAATGACAATTAAGTCAATATTTTCACCATTATTTGAATACATTTTTTTTCATGTTAGCAGTGTTAAATGTAAAATCAATAATATATAGTAGTAACGGTTCTTTAATATGAACAAATCTAGAGTTTATGGAAAACAATGACAACGTTTGAACGATGCAGTATTTTATGGTCGTATTGTGTTACACATAAAGGCAAAATTTGCAGGCATCAAGGAAAAATAAATTTGCATGGAAGTAAACGCCTCCTTTGAATATGACATTTATAGACCGTAGCATTAACAAAGCGAGACAAACAAACCAACATGAAAGTCATGAAAGAGAAGTACTTAATATCTGCATAATGCAATTTCGAGGAATATTGGGTAAGAAATATCCAAGACTTCGTTGTTGAGCGATTGACAAAAGTTCTGAATGCCTGACTGAATGACTCATAAAAGAATGATTTGCTATTTTGGTACTCTAACAAATAACATTCGCTGAATAGCAATAAAATTAAGAGATAAGAAGATGTAAGGGCAATAACATGTAGTAGAAATGTATACATGAAATGCATGTATTTGAAAACATTATTTCATGAGTAAATAAGAAGTATCTAATTCATGCAGGTATAGTCTATTTGATACACTAAAGCAGTCAATGTAATAATTCTGAAGCAGAGAAACGAAACTGGGCATTAATAATTTGGAAGGATAGTTTCTACAGACTGAAAAGGAGAATAATTTGGAAGAATAGTTTCTACAGACTGAAAAGGAGAAAAAAGAATTTTGTCTATAAAAAGGTAAATATTAATCTCAAATTAATCTTATTTCCAATTTGTGAATAAATATGTAGAGTAGCAGCAATAAATATGTACAGCATAGTAGTAATAATATAAATTATTATTATAACATTATAGATGATAAAGGAAATAGTCTTGATATTGTTGGTGATTGCAATGCGAACAGTTGCAATGCCAATTCCCCAAGATAGACCAAGTGTGGATGTTAAAATTGATACGGATAATGTCAATTTTGGCCAAATGGAAGGTAATTATTTGTAGGTGATATGAAATAAAATATAGTTTTTAATCATCACAATGTATTTTATAATGATCATTGTTTATAGCAGGAACTAGAGAGTTGCACGGGCACCCAATGCCCGAGCGGGCAGCTGCCCGGCCCGTGCCCGTACGGGTATGGGCGGGCACGGGCAGGATTTTCAAAATGTTTGCGGGCACGGGCAGCCACGGGTACCAAAATGCTGCCCGTGCAACTCTATATAAGAGTTGTACGGGCACCTAATGCCCGTGCGGGCAGCTGCCCGGCCCGTGCCCGTACGGGTATGGGCGGGCACAGGCATATTTGCTACGGGCACGGGCAGCCACGGGCACCAAAATTCTGCCCGTGCAACTCTCTAGCAGGAACTGAAAGAAGATCTTGCCTACCAATAATAATTTGGAGCAAAGCGAAAGGCATTAAATGTCCTACCGTGGAACAAATGAAATGCCCTGTTGTGGAAACAAAAAAAGAAATGGACATACCCAACTGCAACGACACTTTAATGGATACTGTTTTAGTTAAAATAGCTAGGACAGGGTTAGAAGTTTGCGGTTTTATGTTCATTGTTGTGATACTTATAATAATTCGGTATAACAATAGAAAACAAATTATAAATAAAATATTAGTGAAGGATATATTAGAAATGAAAGATGCATTAAATGAAATAAAAATAGAAACTTCAAGAAGCAATAATACGAACACTAGCAATGTTTAAAGAATTGTCAATTAGCAACTATATATATAGAAATGTTAATAAACTATTACAGAATTGTATATAAATATACACAATTATATACAATAATGTATGAAGGTGATAGAAATTAAGATAATAAAACGATAAATAAGTTGTAAGTTCATTATTCACTTTTAATTTTCAATAGAGATCTGCAACGGGTTGATTGAAATGAAGTGTTATCAAATCAGATTGTTCACTCAGTAATCTGTATATCTACGGAGATTGAATTAGGAAATGGAATGTTTCAATGTGTATTCCTAGTCATCACAATCCATCCAGTAACCAATTGACTATGACTATGATGCATTGCACTAATAAAGAATTTGACTATGATCTTGGGTAATACTACGTAACAGAAATAAATGCATTTTGAAATCCGACATTATTATCATTATTGGTTGATACCAGCCAATGAGTGGTATGAATAAGGTCTACCTTATGCTTTTACTTAAAGTTTTTGAAGTAAAAGGTTTCTTTGGTATGAATAACAATTTTTGCTCTGTACAAAATTGAGAAGTAAATACTACAATTTCAAAGGATTTGCTTGACAGTAAAAGTTTTCTTTTATTCCTTCGATTTGAAGCAAATGCTTTTGCTTCTACCTTTTACTTCAAGTCTAGACATTTTACTTATACTTTTTACTTTGTAGTAAATATTTATTCTTATTCATACCAATCAATGAGCCAATTCAGTGCACTCCGTATCTACGGAGATTGAATTAGGAAATGGAATGTATCACTGTGTATTCCTAGTTCCATGATCATGAGTCCATCCACTCCATTCAGTACCCAATTGACTATGACTATGATGCATTGCACTAAGTAGCCAAGGAGATAAATTGGTGACCAAACAATTTCAAAATTCATTCTTCCGGTTCCTACGGCTAAAGTTGGCACCGGAAAGCTGATGTTGACCTGGATCGCAACCCACCGACGACTGCTTTATCTTTTCGGTATCTTGCATTATTTCACAGAAATTACCAGTTTTCGAGAAATCGGAGCTGACAAAATTTGAACGAGTACCTAATCGCATACTAGTGGTGAAACCACACATTGCCCTTCGGGCAATGCGCTGCCTGCTTTGCAGTTTCTCCCCGTATAAAAAATAATTTTCAAGAGTTGAAATTC
>JAECZT010000008.1:876930-977863 GCA_020055645.1 Tomocerus qinae | reverse complement strand
GGCTCGTACAAATATTAAATCATGAATTTCAACTCTTGAAAATTATTTTTTAAACTTTTTGGCTCGTACAAGTATTAAATCATGAATTTCAACTCTTGAAAATTATTTTTTAAACTTTTTGGCTCGTACAAGTATTAAATCATGAATTTCAACTCTTGAAAATTGTTTTTTAAACTTTTTGGCTCGTACAAGTATTAAATCATGAATTTCAACTCTTGAAAATTATTTTTTAAACTTTTTGGCTCGTACAAATATTAAATCATGAATTTCAACTCTTGAAAATTATTTTTTAAACTTTTTGGCTCGTACAAGTATTAAATCATGAATTTCAACTCTTGAAAATTATTTTTTAAACTTTTTGGCTCGTACAAGTATTAAATCATGAATTTCAACTCTTGAAAATTATTTTTTAAACTTTTTGGCTCGTACAAGTATTAAATCATGAATTTCAACTCTTGAAAATTATTTTTTAAACTTTTTGGCTCGTACAAGTATTAAATCATGAATTTCAACTCTTGAAAATTATTTTTTAAACTTTTTGGCTCGTACAAGTATTAAATCATGAATTTCAACTCTTGAAAATTATTTTTTAAACTTTTTGGCTTGTACAAGTATTAAATCATGAATTTCAACTCTTGAAAATTATTTTTTAAACTTTTTGGCTCGTACAAGTATTAAATCATGAATTTCAACTCTTGAAAATTGTTTTTTAAACTTTTTGGCTCGTACAAGTATTAAATCATGAATTTCAACTCTTGAAAATTATTTTTTAAACTTTTTGCCTCGTACAAGTTTAAAAAATTATTAAAACTGTAAATGTTATTTGTAGGCTTTTTGGCTCGGACAAGTTTAAAAAATAATTAAAACTGTTGAATGTTATTTTTAAACTTTTTGGCTCGTACAAGTATTAAATCATGAATTTCAACTCTTGAAAATTATTTTTTAAACTTTTTGGCTCGTACAAGTATTAAATCATGAATTTCAACTCTTGAAAATTATTTTTTAAACTTTTTGGCTCGTACAAGTATTAAATCATGAATTTCAACTCTTGAAAATTGTTTTTTAAACTTTTTGGCTCGTACAAGTATTAAATCATCAATTTCAACTCTTGAAAATTATTTTTTAAACTTTTTGGCTCGTACAAATATTAAATCATGAATTTCAACTCTTGAAAATTATTTTTTAAACTTTTTGGCTCGTACAAGTATTAAATCATGAATTTCAACTCTTGAAAATTATTTTTTAAACTTTTTGGCTCGTACAAGTATTAAATCATGAATTTCAACTCTTGAAAATTATTTTTTAAACTTTTTGGCTCGTACAAGTATTAAATCATGAATTTCAACTCTTGAAAATTATTTTTTAAACTTTTTGCCTCGTACAAGTTTAAAAAATAATTAAAACTGTAAATGTTATTTGTAGGCTTTTTGGCTCGTACAAGTATTAAATCATGAATTTCAACTCTTGAAAATTATTTTTTAAACTTTTTGGCTCGTACAAGTATTAAATCATGAATTTCAACTCTTGAAAATTATTTTTTAAACTTTTTGGCTCGTACAAATATTAAATCATGAATTTCAACTCTTGAAAATTATTTTTTAAACTTTTTGGCTCGTACAAGTATTAAATCATGAATTTCAACTCTTGAAAATTATTTTTTAAACTTTTTGGCTCGTACAAGTATTAAATCATGAATTTCAACTCTTGAAAATTATTTTTTAAACTTTTTGGCTCGTACAAGTATTAAATCATGAATTTCAACTCTTGAAAATTATTTTTTAAACTTTTTGGCTCGTACAAGTATTAAATCATGAATTTCAACTCTTGAAAATTATTTTTTAAACTTTTTGGCTCGTACAAGTATTAAATCATGAATTTCAACTCTTGAAAATTATTTTTTAAACTTTTTGGCTCGTACAAGTATTAAATCATGAATTTCAACTCTTGAAAATTATTTTTTAAACTTTTTGGCTCGTACAAGTATTAAATCATGAATTTCAACTCTTGAAAATTATTTTTTAAACTTTTTGGCTCGTACAAGTATTAAATCATGAATTTCAACTCTTGAAAATTATTTTTTAAACTTTTTGGCTCGTACAAGTATTAAATCATGAATTTCAACTCTTGAAAATTATTTTTTAAACTTTTTGGCTCGTACAAGTATTAAATCATGAATTTCAACTCTTGAAAATTATTTTTTAAACTTTTTGGCTCGTACAAGTATTAAATCATGAATTTCAACTCTTGAAAATTATTTTTTAAACTTTTTGGCTCGTACAAGTATTAAATCATGAATTTCAACTCTTGAAAATTATTTTTTAAACTTTTTGGCTCGTACAAGTATTAAATCATGAATTTCAACTCTTGAAAATTATTTTTTAAACTTTTTGGCCCGTACAAGTTTAAAAAATTTTAAAAATGTAAATGTTATTTTTTAAACTTTTTGGCTCGTACAAGTATTAAATCATGAATTTCAACTCTTGAAAATTATTTTTTAAACTTTTTGGCTCGTACAAGTATTAAATCATGAATTTCAACTCTTGAAAATTATTTTTTAAACTTTTTGGCTCGTACAAGTATTAAATCATGAATTTCAACTCTTGAAAATTATTTTTTAAACTTTTTGGCTCGTACAAGTATTAAATCATGAATTTCAACTCTTGAAAATTATTTTTTAAACTTTTTGGCTCGTACAAGTATTAAATCATGAATTTCAACTCTTGAAAATTATTTTTTAAACTTTTTGGCTCGTACAAGTATTAAATCATGAATTTCAACTCTTGAAAATTATTTTTTAAACTTTTTGGCTCGTACAAGTATTAAATCATGAATTTCAACTCTTGAAAATTATTTTTTAAACTTTTTGGCTCGTACAAGTATTAAATCATGAATTTCAACTCTTGAAAATTATTTTTTAAACTTTTTGGCTCGTACAAGTATTAAATCATGAATTTCAACTCTTGAAAATTATTTTTTAAACTTTTTGGCTCGTACAAGTTTAAAAAATAATTAAAACTGTACATGTTATTTGTAAGCTTTTTGGCTCGGACAACTATTAAATCATGAATTTCAACTCTTGAAAATTATTTTTTAAACTTTTTGGCTCGTACAAGTATTAAATCATGAATTTCAACTCTTGAAAATTATTTTTTAAACTTTTTGGCTCGTACAAGTATTAAATCATGAATTTCAACTCTTGAAAATTATTTTTTAAACTTTTTGGCTCGTACAAGTATTAAATCATGAATTTCAACTCTTGAAAATTATTTTTTAAACTTTTTGGCTCGTACAAGTATTAAATCATGAATTTCAACTCTTGAAAATTATTTTTTAAACTTTTTGGCTCGTACAAGTATTAAATCATGAATTTCAACTCTTGAAAATTGTTTTTTAAACTTTTTGGCTCGTACAAGTATTAAATCATCAATTTCAACTCTTGAAAATTATTTTTTAAACTTTTTGGCTCGTACAAATATTAAATCATGAATTTCAACTCTTGAAAATTATTTTTTAAACTTTTTGGCTCGTACAAGTATTAAATCATGAATTTCAACTCTTGAAAATTATTTTTTAAACTTTTTGGCTCGTACAAGTATTAAATCATGAATTTCAACTCTTGAAAATTATTTTTTAAACTTTTTGGCTCGTACAAGTATTAAATCATGAATTTCAACTCTTGAAAATTATTTTTTAAACTTTTTGGCTCGTACAAGTATTAAATCATGAATTTCAACTCTTGAAAATTATTTTTTAAACTTTTTGGCTCGTACAAGTATTAAATCATGAATTTCAACTCTTGAAAATTATTTTTTAAACTTTTTGGCTCGTACAAGTATTAAATCATGAATTTCAACTCTTGAAAATTATTTTTTAAACTTTTTGGCTCGTACAAGTATTAAATCATGAATTTCAACTCTTGAAAATTATTTTTTAAACTTTTTGGCTCGTACAAGTATTAAATCATGAATTTCAACTCTTGAAAATTATTTTTTAAACTTTTTGGCTCGTACAAGTATTAAATCATGAATTTCAACTCTTGAAAATTATTTTTTAAACTTTTTGGCTCGTACAAGTATTAAATCATGAATTTCAACTCTTGAAAATTATTTTTTAAACTTTTTGGCTCGTACAAGTATTAAATCATGAATTTCAACTCTTGAAAATTATTTTTTAAACTTTTTGGCTCGTACAAGTATTAAATCATGAATTTCAACTCTTGAAAATTATTTTTTAAACTTTTTGGCTCGTACAAGTATTAAATCATGAATTTCAACTCTTGAAAATTATTTTTTAAACTTTTTGGCTCGTACAAGTATTAAATCATGAATTTCAACTCTTGAAAATTATTTTTTAAACTTTTTGGCTCGTACAAGTATTAAATCATGAATTTCAACTCTTGAAAATTATTTTTTAAACTTTTTGGCTCGTACAAGTATTAAATCATGAATTTCAACTCTTGAAAATTATTTTTTAAACTTTTTGGCTCGTACAAGTATTAAATCATGAATTTCAACTCTTGAAAATTATTTTTTAAACTTTTTGGCTCGTACAAGTATTAAATCATGAATTTCAACTCTTGAAAATTATTTTTTAAACTTTTTGGCTCGTACAAGTATTAAATCATGAATTTCAACTCTTGAAAATTGTTTTTTAAACTTTTTGGCTCGTACAAGTATTAAATCATGAATTTCAACTCTTGAAAATTATTTTTTAAACTTTTTGGCTCGTACAAGTTTAAAAAATAATTAAAACTGTTAAATGTTATTTTTAAGCTTTTTGGCTCGTACAAGTTTAAAAAATAATTAAAACTGTTGAATGTTATTTTTTAAACTTTTTGGCTCGTACAAGTATTAAATCATGAATTTCAACTCTTGAAAATTATTTTTTAAACTTTTTGGCTCGTACAAGTATTAAATCATGAATTTCAACTCTTGAAAATTATTTTTTAAACTTTTTGGCTCGTACAAGTATTAAATCATGAATTTCAACTCTTGAAAATTATTTTTTAAACTTTTTGGCTCGTACAAGTATTAAATCATGAATTTCAACTCTTGAAAATTATTTTTTAAACTTTTTGGCTCGTACAAGTATTAAATCATGAATTTCAACTCTTGAAAATTGTTTTTTAAACTTTTTGGCTCGTACAAGTATTAAATCATCAATTTCAACTCTTGAAAATTATTTTTTAAACTTTTTGGCTCGTACAAATATTAAATCATGAATTTCAACTCTTGAAAATTATTTTTTAAACTTTTTGGCTCGTACAAGTATTAAATCATGAATTTCAACTCTTGAAAATTATTTTTTAAACTTTTTGGCTCGTACAAGTATTAAATCATGAATTTCAACTCTTGAAAATTATTTTTTAAACTTTTTGGCTCGTACAAGTATTAAATCATGAATTTCAACTCTTGAAAATTATTTTTTAAACTTTTTGCCTCGTGCAAGTTTAAAAAATAATTAAAACTGTAAATGTTATTTGTAGGCTTTTTGGCTCGGACAAGTTTAAAAAATAATTAAAACTGTTGAATGTTATTTTTAAACTTTTTGGCTCGTACAATTATTAAATCATGAATTTCAACTCTTGAAAATTATTTTTTAAACTTTTTGGCTCGTACAAATATTAAATCATGAATTTCAACTCTTGAAAATTATTTTTTAAACTTTTTGGCTCGTACAAGTATTAAATCATGAATTTCAACTCTTGAAAATTATTTTTTAAACTTTTTGGCTTGTACAAGTATTAAATCATGAATTTCAACTCTTGAAAATTATTTTTTAAACTTTTTGGCTCGTACAAGTATTAAATCATGAATTTCAACTCTTGAAAATTGTTTTTTAAACTTTTTGGCTCGTACAAGTATTAAATCATGAATTTCAACTCTTGAAAATTATTTTTTAAACTTTTTGGCTCGTACAAGTATTAAATCATGAATTTTAAAACTGTAAATGTTATTTTTTAAACTTTTTGGCTCGTACAAGTATTAAAAAATGAATTTAAAACTGTTGAAATGTTATTTTTTAAACTTTTTGGCTCGTACAAGTATTAAATCATGAATTTCAACTCTTGAAAATTATTTTTTAAACTTTTTGGCTCGTACAAGTATTAAATCATGAATTTCAACTCTTGAAAATTATTTTTTAAACTTTTTGGCTCGTACAAGTATTAAATCATGAATTTCAACTCTTGAAAATTGTTTTTTAAACTTTTTGGCTCGTACAAGTATTAAATCATGAATTTCAACTCTTGAAAATTATTTTTTAAACTTTTTGGCTCGTACAAGTATTAAATCATGAATTTCAACTCTTGAAAATTATTTTTTAAACTTTTTGGCTCGTACAAGTATTAAATCATGAATTTCAACTCTTGAAAATTATTTTTTAAACTTTTTGGCTCGTACAAGTATTAAATCATGAATTTCAACTCTTGAAAATTATTTTTTAAACTTTTTGGCTCGTACAAGTATTAAATCATGAATTTCAACTCTTGAAAATTATTTTTTAAACTTTTTGCCTCGTACAAGTTTAAAAAATTATTAAAACTGTAAATGTTATTTGTAGGCTTTTTGGCTCGGACAAGTTTAAAAAATAATTAAAACTGTTGAATGTTATTTTTAAACTTTTTGGCTCGTACAAGTATTAAATCATGAATTTCAACTCTTGAAAATTATTTTTTAAACTTTTTGGCTCGTACAAGTATTAAATCATGAATTTCAACTCTTGAAAATTATTTTTTAAACTTTTTGGCTCGTACAAGTATTAAATCATGAATTTCAACTCTTGAAAATTATTTTTTAAACTTTTTGGCTCGTACAAGTATTAAATCATGAATTTCAACTCTTGAAAATTATTTTTTAAACTTTTTGGCTCGTACAAGTATTAAATCATGAATTTCAACTCTTGAAAATTGTTTTTTAAACTTTTTGGCTCGTACAAGTATTAAATCATGAATTTCAACTCTTGAAAATTATTTTTTAAACTTTTTGGCTCGTACAAGTATTAAATCATGAATTTCAACTCTTGAAAATTATTTTTTAAACTTTTTGGCTCGTACAAGTATTAAATCATGAATTTCAACTCTTGAAAATTATTTTTTAAACTTTTTGGCTCGTACAAGTATTAAATCATGAATTTCAACTCTTGAAAATTATTTTTTAAACTTTTTGGCTCGTACAAGTATTAAATCATGAATTTCAACTCTTGAAAATTATTTTTTAAACTTTTTGGCTCGTACAAGTATTAAATCATGAATTTCAACTCTTGAAAATTATTTTTAAACTTTTTGGCTCGTACAAGTATTAAATCATGAATTTCAACTCTTGAAAATTATTTTTTAAACTTTTTGGCTCGTACAAGTATTAAATCATGAATTTCAACTCTTGAAAATTATTTTTTAAACTTTTTGGCTCGTACAAGTATTAAATCATGAATTTCAACTCTTGAAAATTATTTTTTAAACTTTTTGGCTCGTACAAGTATTAAATCATGAATTTCAACTCTTGAAAATTATTTTTTAAACTTTTTGGCTCGTACAAGTATTAAATCATGAATTTCAACTCTTGAAAATTATTTTTTAAACTTTTTGGCTCGTACAAGTATTAAATCATGAATTTCAACTCTTGAAAATTATTTTTTAAACTTTTTGGCTCGTACAAGTATTAAATCATGAATTTCAACTCTTGAAAATTATTTTTTAAACTTTTTGGCTCGTACAAGTATTAAATCATGAATTTCAACTCTTGAAAATTATTTTTTAAACTTTTTGGCTCGTACAAGTATTAAATCATGAATTTCAACTCTTGAAAATTATTTTTTAAACTTTTTGGCTCGTACAAGTATTAAATCATGAATTTCAACTCTTGAAAATTATTTTTTAAACTTTTTGGCTCGTACAAGTATTAAATCATGAATTTCAACTCTTGAAAATTATTTTTTAAACTTTTTGGCTCGTACAAGTATTAAATCATGAATTTCAACTCTTGAAAATTATTTTTTAAACTTTTTGGCTCGTACAAGTATTAAATCATGAATTTCAACTCTTGAAAATTATTTTTTAAACTTTTTGGCTCGTACAAGTATTAAATCATGAATTTCAACTCTTGAAAATTATTTTTTAAACTTTTTGGCTCGTACAAGTATTAAATCATGAATTTCAACTCTTGAAAATTGTTTTTTAAACTTTTTGGCTCGTACAAGTATTAAATCATGAATTTCAACTCTTGAAAATTATTTTTTAAACTTTTTGCCTCGTACAAGTTTAAAAAATAATTAAAACTGTAAATGTTATTTGTAGGCTTTTTGGCTCGGACAAGTTTAAAAAATAATTAAAACTGTTGAATGTTATTTTTAAACTTTTTGGCTCGTACAAGTATTAAATCATGAATTTCAACTCTTGAAAATTATTTTTTAAACTTTTTGGCTCGTACAAGTATTAAATCATGAATTTCAACTCTTGAAAATTATTTTTTAAACTTTTTGGCTCGTACAAGTATTAAATCATGAATTTCAACTCTTGAAAATTATTTTTTAAACTTTTTGGCTCGTACAAGTATTAAATCATGAATTTCAACTCTTGAAAATTATTTTTTAAACTTTTTGGCTCGTACAAGTATTAAATCATGAATTTCAACTCTTGAAAATTGTTTTTTAAACTTTTTGGCTCGTACAAGTATTAAATCATCAATTTCAACTCTTGAAAATTATTTTTTAAACTTTTTGGCTCGTACAAATATTAAATCATGAATTTCAACTCTTGAAAATTATTTTTTAAACTTTTTGGCTCGTACAAGTATTAAATCATGAATTTCAACTCTTGAAAATTATTTTTTAAACTTTTTGGCTCGTACAAGTATTAAATCATGAATTTCAACTCTTGAAAATTATTTTTTAAACTTTTTGGCTCGTACAAGTATTAAATCATGAATTTCAACTCTTGAAAATTATTTTTTAAACTTTTTGCCTCGTACAAGTTTAAAAAATAATTAAAACTGTAAATGTTATTTGTAGGCTTTTTGGCTCGGACAAGTTTAAAAAAATGAATTTCAACTCTTGAAAATTATTTTTTAAACTTTTTGGCTCGTACAAGTATTAAATCATGAATTTCAACTCTTGAAAATTATTTTTTAAACTTTTTGGCTCGTACAAGTATTAAATCATGAATTTCAACTCTTGAAAATTATTTTTTAAACTTTTTGGCTCGTACAAGTATTAAATCATGAATTTCAACTCTTGAAAATTATTTTTTAAACTTTTTGGCTCGTACAAGTATTAAATCATGAATTTCAACTCTTGAAAATTATTTTTTAAACTTTTTGGCTCGTACAAGTATTAAATCATGAATTTCAACTCTTGAAAATTGTTTTTTAAACTTTTTGGCTCGTACAAGTATTAAATCATCAATTTCAACTCTTGAAAATTATTTTTTAAACTTTTTGGCTCGTACAAATATTAAATCATGAATTTCAACTCTTGAAAATTATTTTTTAAACTTTTTGGCTCGTACAAGTATTAAATCATGAATTTCAACTCTTGAAAATTATTTTTTAAACTTTTTGGCTCGTACAAGTATTAAATCATGAATTTCAACTCTTGAAAATTATTTTTTAAACTTTTTGGCTCGTACAAGTATTAAATCATGAATTTCAACTCTTGAAAATTATTTTTTAAACTTTTTGGCTCGTACAAGTATTAAATCATGAATTTCAACTCTTGAAAATTATTTTTTAAACTTTTTGGCTCGTACAAGTATTAAATCATGAATTTCAACTCTTGAAAATTGTTTTTTAAACTTTTTGGCTCGTACAAGTATTAAATCATGAATTTCAACTCTTGAAAATTATTTTTTAAACTTTTTGGCTCGTACAAGTATTAAATCATGAATTTCAACTCTTGAAAATTATTTTTTAAACTTTTTGGCTCGTACAAGTATTAAATCATGAATTTCAACTCTTGAAAATTATTTTTTAAACTTTTTGGCTCGTACAAGTATTAAATCATGAATTTCAACTCTTGAAAATTATTTTTTAAACTTTTTGGCTCGTACAAGTATTAAATCATGAATTTCAACTCTTGAAAATTATTTTTTAAACTTTTTGGCTCGTACAAGTATTAAATCATGAATTTCAACTCTTGAAAATTATTTTTTAAACTTTTTGGCTCGTACAAGTATTAAATCATGAATTTCAACTCTTGAAAATTATTTTTTAAACTTTTTGGCTCGTACAAGTATTAAATCATGAATTTCAACTCTTGAAAATTATTTTTTAAACTTTTTGGCTCGTACAAGTATTAAATCATGAATTTCAACTCTTGAAAATTATTTTTTAAACTTTTTGGCTCGTACAAGTATTAAATCATGAATTTCAACTCTTGAAAATTATTTTTTAAACTTTTTGCCTCGTACAAGTTTAAAAAATAATTAAAACTGTAAATGTTATTTGTAGGCTTTTTGGCTCGGACAAGTATTAAATCATGAATTTCAACTCTTGAAAATTATTTTTTAAACTTTTTGGCTCGTACAAGTATTAAATCATGAATTTCAACTCTTGAAAATTATTTTTTAAACTTTTTGGCTCGTACAAGTATTAAATCATGAATTTCAACTCTTGAAAATTATTTTTTAAACTTTTTGGCTCGTACAAGTATTAAATCATGAATTTCAACTCTTGAAAATTATTTTTTAAACTTTTTGGCTCGTACAAGTATTAAATCATGAATTTCAACTCTTGAAAATTATTTTTTAAACTTTTTGGCTCGTACAAGTATTAAATCATGAATTTCAACTCTTGAAAATTATTTTTTAAACTTTTTGGCTCGTACAAGTATTAAATCATGAATTTCAACTCTTGAAAATTATTTTTTAAACTTTTTGGCTCGTACAAGTATTAAATCATGAATTTCAACTCTTGAAAATTATTTTTTAAACTTTTTGGCTCGTACAAGTATTAAATCATGAATTTCAACTCTTGAAAATTATTTTTTAAACTTTTTGCCTCGTACAAGTTTAAAAAATAATTAAAACTGTAAATGTTATTTGTAGGCTTTTTGGCTCGGACAAGTATTAAATCATGAATTATAACTCTTGAAAATTATTTTTTAAACTTTTTGGCTCGTAAAAGTATAAAATCATGAATTTCAACTCTTGAAAATTATTTTTTAAACTTTTTGGCTCGTACAAGTATTAAATCATGAATTTCAACTCTTGAAAATTATTTTTTAAACTTTTTGGCTCGTACAAGTATTAAATCATGAATTTCAACTCTTGAAAATTATTTTTTAAACTTTTTGGCTCGTACAAGTATTAAATCATGAATTTCAACTCTTGAAAATTATTTTTTAAACTTTTTGGCTCGTACAAGTATTAAATCATGAATTTCAACTCTTGAAAATTATTTTTTAAACTTTTTGGCTCGTACAAGTATTAAATCATGAATTTCAACTCTTGAAAATTATTTTTTAAACTTTTTGGCTCGTACAAGTATTAAATCATGAATTTCAACTCTTGAAAATTATTTTTTAAACTTTTTGGCTCGTACAAGTATTAAATCATGAATTTCAACTCTTGAAAATTATTTTTTAAACTTTTTGGCTCGTACAAGTATTAAATCATGAATTTCAACTCTTGAAAATTATTTTTTAAACTTTTTGGCTCGTACAAGTATTAAATCATGAATTTCAACTCTTGAAAATTATTTTTTAAACTTTTTGGCTCGTACAAGTATTAAATCATGAATTTCAACTCTTGAAAATTATTTTTTAAACTTTTTGGCTCGTACAAGTATTAAATCATGAATTTCAACTCTTGAAAATTATTTTTTAAACTTTTTGGCTCGTACAAGTATTAAATCATGAATTTCAACTCTTGAAAATTATTTTTTAAACTTTTTGGCCCGTACAAGTGTAAATGTTATTTGTAGGCTTTTTGGCTCGGACAAGTATTAAATCATGAATTTCAACTCTTGAAAATTATTTTTTAAACTTTTTGGCTCGTACAAGTATTAAATCATGAATTTCAACTCTTGAAAATTATTTTTTAAACTTTTTGGCTCGTACAAGTATTAAATCATGAATTTCAACTCTTGAAAATTATTTTTTAAACTTTTTGGCTCGTACAAGTATTAAATCATGAATTTCAACTCTTGAAAATTATTTTTTAAACTTTTTGGCTCGTACAAGTATTAAATCATGAATTTCAACTCTTGAAAATTATTTTTTAAACTTTTTGGCTCGTACAAGTATTAAATCATGAATTTCAACTCTTGAAAATTATTTTTTAAACTTTTTGGCTCGTACAAGTATTAAATCATGAATTTCAACTCTTGAAAATTATTTTTTAAACTTTTTGGCTCGTACAAGTATTAAATCATGAATTTCAACTCTTGAAAATTATTTTTTAAACTTTTTGGCTTGTACAAGTATTAAATCATGAATTTCAACTCTTGAAAATTATTTTTTAAACTTTTTGGCTCGTACAAGTATTAAAAAATAATTAAAACTGTAAATGTTATTTGTAGGCTTTTTGGCTCGTACAAGTATTAAATCATGAATTTCAACTCTTGAAAATTACTTTTTAAACTTTTTGGCTCGTACAAGTATTAAATCATGAATTTCAACTCTTGAAAATTATTTTTTAAACTTTTTGGCTCGTACAAGTATTAAATCATGAATTTCAACTCTTGAAAATTATTTTTTAAACTTTTTGGCTCGTACAAGTATTAAATCATGAATTTCAACTCTTGAAAATTATTTTTTAAACTTTTTGGCTTGTACAAGTATTAAATCATGAATTTCAACTCTTGAAAATTATTTTTTAAACTTTTTGGCTCGTACAAGTATTAAATCATGAATTTCAACTCTTGAAAATTGTTTTTTAAACTTTTTGGCTCGTACAAGTATTAAATCATCAATTTCAACTCTTGAAAATTATTTTTTAAACTTTTTGGCTCGTACAAATATTAAATCATGAATTTCAACTCTTGAAAATTATTTTTTAAACTTTTTGGCTCGTACAAGTATTAAATCATGAATTTCAACTCTTGAAAATTATTTTTTAAACTTTTTGGCTCGTACAAGTATTAAATCATGAATTTCAACTCTTGAAAATTATTTTTTAAACTTTTTGGCTCGTACAAGTATTAAATCATGAATTTCAACTCTTGAAAATTATTTTTTAAACTTTTTGGCTCGTACAAGTATTAAATCATGAATTTCAACTCTTGAAAATTATTTTTTAAACTTTTTGGCTCGTACAAGTATTAAATCATGAATTTCAACTCTTGAAAATTATTTTTTAAACTTTTTGGCTCGTACAAGTATTAAATCATGAATTTCAACTCTTGAAAATTATTTTTTAAACTTTTTGGCTCGTACAAGTATTAAATCATGAATTTCAACTCTTGAAAATTATTTTTTAAACTTTTTGGCTCGTACAAGTATTAAATCATGAATTTCAACTCTTGAAAATTATTTTTTAAACTTTTTGGCTCGTACAAGTATTAAATCATGAATTTCAACTCTTGAAAATTATTTTTTAAACTTTTTGGCTCGTACAAGTATTAAATCATGAATTTCAACTCTTGAAAATTATTTTTTAAACTTTTTGGCTCGTACAAGTATTAAATCATGAATTTCAACTCTTGAAAATTATTTTTTAAACTTTTTGGCTCGTACAAGTATTAAATCATGAATTTCAACTCTTGAAAATTATTTTTTAAACTTTTTGGCTCGTACAAGTATTAAATCATGAATTTCAACTCTTGAAAATTATTTTTTAAACTTTTTGGCTCGTACAAGTATTAAATCATGAATTTCAACTCTTGAAAATTATTTTTTAAACTTTTTGGCTCGTACAAGTATTAAATCATGAATTTCAACTCTTGAAAATTATTTTTTAAACTTTTTGGCTCGTACAAGTATTAAATCATGAATTTCAACTCTTGAAAATTATTTTTTAAACTTTTTGCCTCGTACAAGTTTAAAAAATAATTAAAACTGTAAATGTTATTTGTAGGCTTTTTGGCTCGGACAAGTATTAAATCATGAATTTCAACTCTTGAAAATTATTTTTTAAACTTTTTGGCTCGTACAAGTATTAAATCATGAATTTCAACTCTTGAAAATTATTTTTTAAACTTTTTGGCTCGTACAAGTATTAAATCATGAATTTCAACTCTTGAAAATTATTTTTTAAACTTTTTGGCTCGTACAAGTATTAAATCATGAATTTCAACTCTTGAAAATTATTTTTTAAACTTTTTGGCTCGTACAAGTATTAAATCATGAATTTCAACTCTTGAAAATTATTTTTTAAACTTTTTGGCTCGTACAAGTATTAAATCATGAATTTCAACTCTTGAAAATTATTTTTTAAACTTTTTGGCTCGTACAAGTATTAAATCATGAATTTCAACTCTTGAAAATTATTTTTTAAACTTTTTGGCTCGTACAAGTATTAAATCATGAATTTCAACTCTTGAAAATTATTTTTTAAACTTTTTGGCTCGTACAAGTATTAAATCATGAATTTCAACTCTTGAAAATTATTTTTTAAACTTTTTGGCTCGTACAAGTATTAAATCATGAATTTCAACTCTTGAAAATTATTTTTTAAACTTTTTGGCTCGTACAAGTATTAAATCATGAATTTCAACTCTTGAAAATTATTTTTTAAACTTTTTGGCTCGTACAAGTATTAAATCATGAATTTCAACTCTTGAAAATTATTTTTTAAACTTTTTGGCTCGTACAAGTATTAAATCATGAATTTCAACTCTTGAAAATTATTTTTTAAACTTTTTGGCTCGTACAAGTATTAAATCATGAATTTCAACTCTTGAAAATTATTTTTTAAACTTTTTGGCTCGTACAAGTATTAAATCATGAATTTCAACTCTTGAAAATTATTTTTTAAACTTTTTGGCTCGTACAAGTATTAAATCATGAATTTCAACTCTTGAAAATTATTTTTTAAACTTTTTGGCTCGTACAAGTATTAAATCATGAATTTCAACTCTTGAAAATTATTTTTTAAACTTTTTGGCTCGTACAAGTATTAAATCATGAATTTCAACTCTTGAAAATTATTTTTTAAACTTTTTGGCTCGTACAAGTATTAAATCATGAATTTCAACTCTTGAAAATTATTTTTTAAACTTTTTGGCTCGTACAAGTATTAAATCATGAATTTCAACTCTTGAAAATTGTTTTTTAAACTTTTTGGCTCGTACAAGTATTAAATCATGAATTTCAACTCTTGAAAATTATTTTTTAAACTTTTTGGCCTCGTACAAGTATTAAAAAATAATTAAAACTGTAAATGTTATTTGTAGGCTTTTTGGCTCGGACAAGTTTAAAAAATAATTAAAACTGTTGAATGTTATTTTTTAAACTTTTTGGCTCGTACAAGTATTAAATCATGAATTTCAACTCTTGAAAATTATTTTTTAAACTTTTTGGCTCGTACAAGTATTAAATCATGAATTTCAACTCTTGAAAATTATTTTTTAAACTTTTTGGCTCGTACAAGTATTAAATCATGAATTTCAACTCTTGAAAATTATTTTTTAAACTTTTTGGCTCGTACAAGTATTAAATCATGAATTTCAACTCTTGAAAATTATTTTTTAAACTTTTTGGCTCGTACAAGTATTAAATCATGAATTTCAACTCTTGAAAATTATTTTTTAAGCTTTTTGCCTCGTACAAGTTTAAAAAATAATTAAAACTGTTGAATGTTATTTTTAAACTTTTTGGCTCGTACAAGTATTAAATCATGAATTTCAACTCTTGAAAATTATTTTTTAAACTTTTTGGCTCGTACAAGTATTAAATCATGAATTTCAACTCTTGAAAATTATTTTTTAAACTTTTTGGCTCGTACAAGTATTAAATCATGAATTTCAACTCTTGAAAATTATTTTTTAAACTTTTTGGCTCGTACAAGTATTAAATCATGAATTTCAACTCTTGAAAATTATTTTTTAAACTTTTTGGCTCGTACAAGTATTAAATCATGAATTTCAACTCTTGAAAATTGTTTTTTAAACTTTTTGGCTCGTACAAGTATTAAATCATCAATTTCAACTCTTGAAAATTATTTTTTAAACTTTTTGCCTCGTACAAGTTTAAAAAATAATTAAAACTGTAAATTTTATTTCTAGGCTTTTTGGCACGGACAAGTATTAAATCATGAATTTCAACTCTTGAAAATTATTTTTTAAACTTTTTGGCTCGTACAAGTATTAAATCATGAATTTCAACTCTTGAAAATTATTTTTTAAACTTTTTGGCTCGTACAAGTATTAAATCATAAATTTCAACTCTTGAAAATTATTTTTTAAGCTTTTTGGCTCTGACAAGTATTAAATCATGAATTTCAACTCTTGAAAATTATTTTTTAAACTTTTTGCCTCGTACAAGTTTAAAAAATAATTAAAACTGTAAATTTTATTAGTAGGCTTTTTGGCTCGTACAAGTATTAAATCATGAATTTCAACTCTTGAAAATTATTTTTTAAGCTTTTTGCCTCGTACAAGTTTAAAAAATAATTAAAACTGTTGAATGTTATTTTTAAACTTTTTGGCTCGTACAAGTATTAAATCATGAATTTCAACTCTTGAAAATTATTTTTTAAACTTTTTGGCTCGTACAAGTATTAAATCATGAATTTCAACTCTTGAAAATTATTTTTTAAACTTTTTGGCTCGTACAAATATTAAATCATGAATTTCAACTCTTGAAAATTATTTTTTAAACTTTTTGGCTCGTACAAGTATTAAATCATGAATTTCAACTCTTGAAAATTATTTTTAAACTTTTTGGCTTGTACAAGTATTAAATCATGAATTTCAACTCTTGAAAATTATTTTTTAAACTTTTTGGCTCGTACAAGTATTAAATCATGAATTTCAACTCTTGAAAATTATTTTTTAAGTATTTTGGCTCTGACAAGTATTAAATCATGAATTTCAACACTTGAAAATTATTTTTTAAACTTTTTGCCTCGTACAAGTTTAAAAAATAATTAAAACTGTAAATGTTATTTGTAGGCTTTTTGGCTCGGACAAGTATTAAATCATGAATTTCAACTCTTGAAAATTATTTTTTAAGCTTTTTGGCTCGTAAAAGTATTAAATCATGAATTTCAACTCTTGACAATTATTTTTTAAGCTTTTTGCCTCGTACAAGTATTAAATCATGAATTTCAACTCTTGAAAATTATTTTTTAAGCTTTTTGCCTCGTACAAGTTTAAAAAATAATTAAAACTGTTGAATGTTATTTTTAAACTTTTTGGCTCGTACAAGTATTAAATCATGAATTTCAACTCTTGAAAATTATTTTTTAAACTTTTTGGCTCGTACAAGTATTAAATCATGAATTTCAACTCTTGAAAATTATTTTTTAAACTTTTTGGCTCGTACAAGTATTAAATCATGAATTTCAACTCTTGAAAATTATTTTTTAAACTTTTTGGCTCGTACAAGTATTAAATCATGAATTTCAACTCTTGAAAATTATTTTTTAAACTTTTTGGCTCGTACAAGTATTAAATCATGAATTTCAACTCTTGAAAATTATTTTTTAAACTTTTTGGCTCGTACAAGTATTAAATCATGAATTTCAACTCTTGAAAATTATTTTTTAAACTTTTTGGCTCGTACAAGTATTAAATCATGAATTTCAACTCTTGAAAATTATTTTTTAAACTTTTTGGCTCGTACAAGTATTAAATCATGAATTTCAACTCTTGAAAATTATTTTTTAAACTTTTTGGCTCGTACAAGTATTAAATCATGAATTTCAACTCTTGAAAATTATTTTTTAAACTTTTTGGCTCGTACAAGTATTAAATCATGAATTTCAACTCTTGAAAATTATTTTTTAAACTTTTTGGCTCGTACAAGTATTAAATCATGAATTTCAACTCTTGAAAATTATTTTTTAAGCTTTTTGCCTCGTACAAGTTTAAAAAATAATTAAAACTGTTGAATGTTATTTTTAAACTTTTTGGCTCGTACAAGTATTAAATCATGAATTTCAACTCTTGGAAATTATTTTTTAAGCTTTTTAACTCGAACAAGTTTAAAAAATAATTAAAACTGTTGAATATTATTTTTAAGCTTTTTGGCTCGTATAAGCTTTAAATCCTGAATTTCAACTCTTGAAAATTATTTTTTAAGCTTTTTGCCTCGTACAAGTTTAAAAAATAATTAAAACTGTTGAATGTTGTTTCTAAGCTTTTTGGCTCGTACAAGTATTAAATCATGAATTTCAACTCTTGAAAATTATTTTTTAAACTTTTTGGCTCGTACAAGTATTAAATCATGAATTTCAACTCTTGAAAATTATATTTTAAACTTTTTGGCTCGTACAAGTATTAAATCATGAATTTCAACACTTGAAAATTATTTTTTAAACTTTTTGGCTCGTACAAGTATTAAATCATGAATTTCAACTCTTGAAAATTGTTTTTTAAACTTTTTGGCTCGTACAAGTATTAAATCATCAATTTCAACTCTTGAAAATTATTTTTTAAACTTTTTGCCTCGTACAAGTTTAAAAAATAATTAAAACTGTAAATTTTATTTCTAGGCTTTTTGGCACGGACAAGTATTAAATCATGAATTTCAACTCTTGAAAATTATTTTTTAAACTTTTTGGCTCGTACAAGTATTAAATCATGAATTTCAACTCTTGAAAATTATTTTTTAAACTTTTTGGCTCGTACAAGTATTAAATCATAAATTTCAACTCTTGAAAATTATTTTTTAAGCTTTTTGGCTCTGACAAGTATTAAATCATGAATTTCAACTCTTGAAAATTATTTTTTAAACTTTTTGCCTCGTACAAGTTTAAAAAATAATTAAAACTGTAAATTTTATTAGTAGGCTTTTTGGCTCGGACAAGTATTAAATCATGAATTTCAACTCTTGAAAATTATTTTTTAAACTTTTTGGCTCGTACAAGTATTAAATCATGAATTTCAACTCTTGAAAATTATTTTTTAAGCTTTTTGCCTCGTACAAGTTTAAAAAATAATTAAAACTGTTGAATGTTGTTTCTAAGCTTTTTGGCTCTTACAAGTATTAAATCATGAATTTCAACTCTTGAAAATTATTTTTTAAACTTTTTGGCTCGTACAAGTATTAAATCATGAATTTCAACTCTTGAAAATTATTTTTTAAACTTTTTGGCTCGTACAAGTTTAAAAAATAATTAAAACTCTTGAAAATTATTTTTTAAACTTTTTGGCTCGGACAAGTATTAAATCATGAATTTCAACTCTTGAAAATTATTTTTTAAACTTTTTGGCTCGTACAAGTATTAAATCATGAATTTCAACTCTTGAAAATTATTTTTTAAACTTTTTGGCTCGTACAAGTATTAAATCATAAATTTCAACTCTTGAAAATTATTTTTTAAGCTTTTTGGCTCTGACAAGTATTAAATCATTTATTTCAACTCTTGAAAATTATTTTTTAAACCTTTTGCCTCGTACAAGATTAAAAAATAATTAAAACTGTAAATTTTATTAGTAGGCTTTTTGGCTCGGACAAGTATTAAATCATGAATTTCAACTCTTGAAAATTATTTTTTAAGCTTTTTGCCTCGTACAAGTTTAAAAAATAATTAAAACTGTTGAATGTTATTTTTAAACTTTTTGGCTCGTACAAGTATTAAATCATGAATTTCAACTCTTGAAAATTATTTTTTAAACTTTTTGGCTCGTACAAGTATTAAATCATGAATTTCAACTCTTGAAAATTATTTTTTAAACTTTTTGGCTCGTACAAGTATTAAATCATGAATTTCAACTCTTGAAAATTATTTTTTAAACTTTTTGCCTCGTACAAGTTTAAAAAATTATTAAAACTGTAAATGTTATTTGTAGGCTTTTTGGCTCGGACAAGTTTAAAAAATAATTAAAACTGTTGAATGTTATTTTTAAACTTTTTGGCTCGTACAAGTATTAAATCATGAATTTCAACTCTTGAAAATTATTTTTTAAACTTTTTGGCTCGTACAAGTATTAAATCATGAATTTCAACTCTTGAAAATTATTTTTTAAACTTTTTGGCTCGTACAAGTATTAAATCATGAATTTCAACTCTTGAAAATTATTTTTTAAACTTTTTGGCTCGTACAAGTATTAAATCATGAATTTCAACTCTTGAAAATTGTTTTTTAAACTTTTTGGCTCGTACAAGTATTAAATCATGAATTTCAACTCTTGAAAATTATTTTTTAAACTTTTTGCCTCGTACAAGTTTAAAAAATAATTAAAACTGTAAATGTTATTTGTAGGCTTTTTGGCTCGGACAAGTATTAAATCATGAATTTCAACTCTTGAAAATTATTTTTTAAACTTTTTGGCTCGTACAAGTATTAAATCATGAATTTCAACTCTTGAAAATTATTTTTTAAACTTTTTGGCTCGTACAAGTATTAAATCATAAATTTCAACTCTTGAAAATTATTTTTTAAGCTTTTTGGCTCTGACAAGTATTAAATCATTTATTTCAACTCTTGAAAATTATTTTTTAAACTTTTTGCCTCGTACAAGTTTAAAAAATAATTAAAACTGTAAATTTTATTAGTAGGCTTTTTGGCTCGGACAAGTATTAAATCATGAATTTCAACTCTTGAAAATTATTTTTTAAACTTTTTGGCTCGTACAAGTATTAAATCATGAATTTCAACTCTTGAAAATTATTTTTTAAGCTTTTTGCCTCGTACAAGTTTAAAAAATAATTAAAACTGTTGAATGTTATTTTTAAACTTTTTGGCTCGTACAAGTATTAAATCATGAATTTCAACTCTTGAAAATTATTTTTTAAACTTTTTGGCTCGTACAAGTATTAAATCATGAATTTCAACTCTTGAAAATTATTTTTTAAACTTTTTGGCTCGTACAAGTATTAAATCATGAATTTCAACTCTTGAAAATTATTTTTTAAACTTTTTGGCTCGTACAAGTATTAAATCATGAATTTCAACTCTTGAAAATTATTTTTTAAACTTTTTGGCTCGTACAAGTATTAAATCATGAATTTCAACTCTTGAAAATTATTTTTTAAACTTTTTGGCTCGTACAAGTATTAAATCATGAATTTCAACTCTTGAAAATTATTTTTTAAACTTTTTGGCTCTGACAAGTATTAAATCATGAATTTCAACTCTTGAAAATTATTTTTTAAACTTTTTGGCTCGTACAAGTATTAAATCATGAATTTCAACTCTTGAAAATTATTTTTTAAACTTTTTGGCTCGTACAAGTATTAAATCATGAATTTCAACTCTTGAAAATTATTTTTTAAACTTTTTGCCTCGTACAAGTTTAAAAAATAATTAAAACTGTAAATGTTATTTGTAGGGTTTTTGGCTCGGACAAGTATTAAATCATGAATTTCAACTCTTGAAAATTATTTTTTAAACTTTTTGGCTCGTACAAGTATTAAATCATGAATTTCAACTCTTGAAAATTATTTTTTAAGCTTTTTGCCTCGTACAAGTTTAAAAAATAATTAAAACTGTTGAATGTTATTTTTAAACTTTTTGGCTCGTACAAGTATTAAATCATGAATTTCAACTCTTGAAAATTATTTTTTAAACTTTTTGGCTCGTACAAGTATTAAATCATGAATTTCAACTCTTGAAAATTATTTTTTAAACTTTTTGGCTCGTACAAGTATTAAATCATGAATTTCAACTCTTGAAAATTATTTTTTAAACTTTTTGGCTTGTACAAGTATTAAATCATGAATTTCAACTCTTGAAAATTATTTTTTAAACTTTTTGGCTCGTACAAGTATTAAATCATGAATTTCAACTCTTGAAAATTATTTTTTAAACTTTTTGGCTCGTACAAGTATTAAATCATGAATTTCAACTCTTGAAAATTATTTTTTAAACTTTTTGGCTCGTACAAGTATTAAATCATGAATTTCAACTCTTGAAAATTATTTTTTAAACTTTTTGGCTCGTACAAGTATTAAATCATGAATTTCAACTCTTGAAAATTGTTTTTTAAACTTTTTGGCTCGTACAAGTATTAAATCATGAATTTCAACTCTTGAAAATTATTTTTTAAACTTTTTGCCTCGTACAAGTTTAAAAAATAATTAAAACTGTTGAATGTTATTTTTAAGCTTTTTGGCTCGTACAAGTATTAAATCATGAATTTCAACTCTTGAAAATTATTTTTTAAGCTTTTTGCCTCGTACAAGTTTAAAAAATAATTAAAACTGTTGAATGTTATTTTTAAACTTTTTGGCTCGTACAAGTATTAAATCATGAATTTCAACTCTTGAAAATTATTTTTTAAACTTTTTGGCTCGTACAAATATTAAATCATGAATTTCAACTCTTGAAAATTATTTTTTAAACTTTTTGGCTCGTACAAGTATTAAATCATGAATTTCAACTCTTGAAAATTATTTTTTAAACTTTTTGGCTCGTACAAGTATTAAATCATGAATTTCAACTCTTGAAAATTATTTTTTAAACTTTTTGGCTCGTACAAGTATTAAATCATGAATTTCAACTCTTGAAAATTATTTTTTAAACTTTTTGGCTCGTACAAGTATTAAATCATGAATTTCAACTCTTGAAAATTATTTTTTAAACTTTTTGGCTCGTACAAGTATTAAATCATGAATTTTAACTCTTGAAAATTATTTTAAACTTTTTGCCTCTTACAAGTTTAAAAAATAATTAAAACTGTAAATTTTATTAGTAGGCTTTTTGGCTCGGACAAGTATTAAATCATGAATTTCAACTCTTGAAAATTATTTTTTAAACTTTTTGGCTCGTACAAGTATTAAATCATGAATTTCAACTCTTGAAAATTATTTTTTAAGCTTTTTGCCTCGTACAAGTTTAAAAAATAATTAAAACTGTTGAATGTTATTTTTAAAATTTTTGGCTCGTACAAGTATTAAATCATGAATTTCAACTCTTGAAAATTATTTTTTATACTTTTTGGCTCGTACAAGTATTAAATCATGAATTTCAACTCTTGAAAATTATTTTTTAAACTTTTTGGCTCGTACAAGTATTAAATCATGAATTTCAACTCTTGAAAATTATTTTTTAAACTTTTTGGCTCGTACAAGTATTAAATCATGAATTTCAACTCTTGAAAATTGTTTTTTAAACTTTTTGGCTCGTACAAGTATTAAATCATGAATTTCAACTCTTGAAAATTATTTTTTAAACTTTTTGCCTCGTACAAGTATTAAATCATGAATTTCAACTCTTGAAAATTATTTTTTAAACTTTTTGGCTCGTACAAGTATTAAATCATGAATTTCAACTCTTGAAAATTATTTTTTAAACTTTTTGCCTCGTACAAGTTTAAAAAATAATTAAAACTGTAAATGTTATTTGTAGGCTTTTTGGCTCGGACAAGTATTAAATCATGAATTTCAACTCTTGAAAATTATTTTTTAAACTTTTTGGCTCGTACAAGTATTAAATCATGAATTTCAACTCTTGAAAATTATTTTTTAAACTTTTTGGCTCGTACAAGTATTAAATCATAAATTTCAACTCTTGAAAATTATTTTTTAAGCTTTTTGGCTCTGACAAGTATTAAATCATTTATTTCAACTCTTGAAAATTATTTTTTAAACTTTTTGCCTCGTACAAGTTTAAAAAATAATTAAAACTGTAAATTTTATTAGTAGGCTTTTTGGCTCGGACAAGTATTAAATCATGAATTTCAACTCTTGAAAATTATTTTTTAAACTTTTTGGCTCGTACAAGTATTAAATCATGAATTTCAACTCTTGAAAATTATTTTTTAAGCTTTTTGCCTCGTACAAGTTTAAAAAATAATTAAAACTGTTGAATGTTATTTTTAAACTTTTTGGCTCGTACAAGTATTAAATCATGAATTTCAACTCTTGAAAATTATTTTTTAAACTTTTTGGCTCGTACAAGTATTAAATCATGAATTTCAACTCTTGAAAATTATTTTTTAAACTTTTTGGCTCGTACAAGTATTAAATCATGAATTTCAACTCTTGAAAATTATTTTTTAAACTTTTTGGCTCGTACAAATATTAAATCATGAATTTCAACTCTTGAAAATTATTTTTTAAACTTTTTGGCTCGTACAAGTATTAAATCATGAATTTCAACTCTTGAAAATTATTTTTTAAACTTTTTGGCTTGTACAAGTATTAAATCATGAATTTCAACTCTTGAAAATTATTTTTTAAACTTTTTGGCTCGTACAAGTATTAAATCATGAATTTCAACTCTTGAAAATCATTTTTTAAACTTTTTGGCTCGTACAAGTATTAAATCATGAATTTCAACTTTTGAAAATTATTTTAAACTTTTTGCCTCGTACAAGTTTAAAAAATAATTAAAACTGTAAATGTTATTTGTAGGGTTTTTGGCTCGGACAAGTATTAAATCATGAATTTCAACTCTTGAAAATTATTTTTTAAACTTTTTGGCTCGTACAAGTATTAAATCATGAATTTCAACTCTTGAAAATTATTTTTTAAGCTTTTTGCCTCGTACAAGTTTAAAAAATAATTAAAACTGTTGAATGTTATTTTTAAACTTTTTGGCTCGTACAAGTATTAAATCATGAATTTCAACTCTTGAAAATTATTTTTTAAACTTTTTGGCTCGTACAAGTATTAAATCATGAATTTCAACTCTTGAAAATTATTTTTTAAACTTTTTGGCTCGTACAAGTATTAAATCATGAATTTCAACTCTTGAAAATTATTTTTTAAACTTTTTGGCTTGTACAAGTATTAAATCATGAATTTCAACTCTTGAAAATTATTTTTTAAACTTTTTGGCTCGTACAAGTATTAAATCATGAATTTCAACTCTTGAAAATTATTTTTTAAACTTTTTGGCTCGTACAAGTATTAAATCATGAATTTCAACTCTTGAAAATTATTTTTTAAACTTTTTGGCTCGTACAAGTATTAAATCATGAATTTTAACTCTTGAAAATTATTTTTTAAACTTTTTGGCTCGTACAAGTATTAAATCATGAATTTCAACTCTTGAAAATTGTTTTTTAAACTTTTTGGCTCGTACAAGTATTAAATCATGAATTTCAACTCTTAAAAATTATTTTTTAAACTTTTTGCCTCGTACAAGTTTAAAAAATAATTAAAACTGTTGAATGTTATTTTTAAGCTTTTTGGCTCGTATAAGTATTAAATCATGAATTTCAACTCTTGAAAATTATTTTTTAAACTTTTTGCCTCGTACAAGTTTAAAAAATAATTAAAACTGTAAATGTTATTTGTAGGCTTTTTGGCTCGGACAAGTATTAAATCATGAATTTCAACTCTTGAAAATTATTTTTTAAACTTTTTGGCTCGTACAAGTATTAAATCATGAATTTCAACTCTTGAAAATTATTTTTTAAACTTTTTGGCTCGTACAAGTATTAAATCATAAATTTCAACTCTTGAAAATTATTTTTTAAGCTTTTTGGCTCTGACAAGTATTAAATCATTTATTTCAACTCTTGAAAATTATTTTTTAAACTTTTTGCCTCGTACAAGTTTAAAAAATAATTAAAACTGTAAATTTTATTAGTAGGCTTTTTGGCTCGGACAAGTATTAAATCATGAATTTCAACTCTTGAAAATTATTTTTTAAACTTTTTGGCTCGTACAAGTATTAAATCATGAATTTCAACTCTTGAAAATTATTTTTTAAGCTTTTTGCCTCGTACAAGTTTAAAAAATAATTAAAACTGTTGAATGTTATTTTTAAACTTTTTGGCTCGTACAAGTATTAAATCATGAATTTCAACTCTTGAAAATTATTTTTTAAACTTTTTGGCTCGTACAAATATTAAATCATGAATTTCAACTCTTGAAAATTATTTTTTAAACTTTTTGGCTCGTACAAGTATTAAATCATGAATTTCAACTCTTGAAAATTATTTTTTAAACTTTTTGGCTTGTACAAGTATTAAATCATGAATTTCAACTCTTGAAAATTATTTTTTAAACTTTTTGGCTCGTACAAGTATTAAATCATGAATTTCAACTCTTGAAAATTATTTTTTAAACTTTTTGGCTCGTACAAGTATTAAATCATGAATTTCAACTCTTGAAAATTATTTTTTAAACTTTTTGGCTCGTACAAGTATTAAATCATGAATTTCAACTCTTGAAAATTATTTTTTAAACTTTTTGGCTCGTACAAGTATTAAATCATGAATTTCAACTCTTGAAAATTATTTTTTAAACTTTTTGCCTCGTACAAGTTTAAAAAATAATTAAAACTGTAAATGTTATTTGTAGGGTTTTTGGCTCGGACAAGTATTAAATCATGAATTTCAACTCTTGAAAATTATTTTTTAAGCTTTTTGCCTCGTACAAGTTTAAAAAATAATTAAAACTGTTGAATGTTATTTTTAAACTTTTTGGCTCGTACAAGTATTAAATCATGAATTTCAACTCTTGAAAATTATTTTTTAAACTTTTTGGCTCGTACAAGTATTAAATCATGAATTTCAACTCTTGAAAATTATTTTTTAAACTTTTTGGCTCGTACAAGTATTAAATCATGAATTTCAACTCTTGAAAATTATTTTTTAAACTTTTTGGCTTGTACAAGTATTAAATCATGAATTTCAACTCTTGAAAATTATTTTTTAAACTTTTTGGCTCGTACAAGTATTAAATCATGAATTTCAACTCTTGAAAATTATTTTTTAAACTTTTTGGCTCGTACAAGTATTAAATCATGAATTTCAACTCTTGAAAATTATTTTTTAAACTTTTTGGCTCGTACAAGTATTAAATCATGAATTTCAACTCTTGAAAATTATTTTTTAAACTTTTTGGCTCGTACAAGTATTAAATCATGAATTTCAACTCTTGAAAATTATTTTTTAAACTTTTTGCCTCGTACAAGTTTAAAAAATAATTAAAACTGTAAATGTTATTTGTAGGCTTTTTGGCTCGGACAAGTATTAAATCATGAATTTCAACTCTTGAAAATTATTTTTTAAACTTTTTGGCTCGTACAAGTATTAAATCATGAATTTCAACTCTTGAAAATTATTTTTTAAACTTTTTGGCTCGTACAAGTATTAAATCATGAATTTCAACTCTTGAAAATTATTTTTTAAACTTTTTGGCTCGTACAAGTATTAAATCATGAATTTCAACTCTTGAAAATTATTTTTTAAACTTTTTGCCTCGTACAAGTTTAAAAAATAATTAAAACTGTTGAATGTTATTTTTAAACTTTTTGGCTCGTACAAGTATTAAATCATGAATTTCAACTCTTGAAAATTATTTTTTAAACTTTTTGGCTCGTACAAGTATTAAATCATGAATTTCAACTCTTGAAAATTATTTTTTAAACTTTTTGGCTCGTACAAGTATTAAATCATGAATTTCAACTCTTGAAAATTATTTTTTAAACTTTTTGGCTTGTACAAGTATTAAATCATGAATTTCAACTCTTGAAAATTATTTTTTAAACTTTTTGGCTCGTACAAGTATTAAATCATGAATTTCAACTCTTGAAAATCATTTTTTATACTTTTTGGCTCGTACAAGTATTAAATCATGAATTTCAACTCTTGAAAATTATTTTTTAAACTTTTTGGCTCGTACAAGTATTAAATCATGAATTTCAACTCTTGAAAATTATTTTTTAAACTTTTTGGCTCGTACAAGTATTAAATCATGAATTTCAACTCTTGAAAATTATTTTTTAAACTTTTTGGCTCGTACAAGTATTAAATCATGAATTTTAACTCTTGAAAATTATTTTAAACTTTTTGCCTCGTACAAGTTTAAAAAATAATTAAAACTGTAAATGTTATTTGTAGGGTTTTTGGCTCGTACAAGTATTAAATCATGAATTTCAACTCTTGAAAATTATTTTTTAAACTTTTTGGCTCGTACAAGTATTAAATCATGAATTTCAACTCTTGAAAATTATTTTTTAAACTTTTTGCCTCGTACAAGTTTAAAAAATAATTAAAACTGTTGAATGTTATTTTTAAACTTTTTGGCTCGTACAAGTATTAAATCATGAATTTCAACTCTTGAAAATTATTTTTTAAACTTTTTGGCTCGTACAAGTATTAAATCATGAATTTCAACTCTTGAAAATTATTTTTTAAACTTTTTGGCTCGTACAAGTATTAAATCATGAATTTCAACTCTTGAAAATTATTTTTTAAACTTTTTGGCTTGTACAAGTATTAAATCATGAATTTCAACTCTTGAAAATTATTTTTTAAACTTTTTGGCTCGTACAAGTATTAAATCATGAATTTCAACTCTTGAAAATTATTTTTTAAACTTTTTGGCTCGTACAAGTATTAAATCATGAATTTCAACTCTTGAAAATTATTTTTTAAACTTTTTGGCTCGTACAAGTATTAAATCATGAATTTTAACTCTTGAAAATTATTTTTTAAACTTTTTGGCTCGTACAAGTATTAAATCATGAATTTCAACTCTTGAAAATTGTTTTTTAAACTTTTTGGCTCGTACAAGTATTAAATCATGAATTTCAACTCTTAAAAATTATTTTTTAAACTTTTTGCCTCGTACAAGTTTAAAAAATAATTAAAACTGTTGAATGTTATTTTTAAGCTTTTTGGCTCGTATAAGTATTAAATCATGAATTTCAACTCTTGAAAATTATTTTTTAAACTTTTTGCCTCGTACAAGTTTAAAAAATAATTAAAACTGTAAATGTTATTTGTAGGCTTTTTGGCTCGGACAAGTATTAAATCATGAATTTCAACTCTTGAAAATTATTTTTTAAACTTTTTGGCTCGTACAAGTATTAAATCATGAATTTCAACTCTTGAAAATTATTTTTTAAACTTTTTGGCTCGTACAAGTATTAAATCATAAATTTCAACTCTTGAAAATTATTTTTTAAGCTTTTTGGCTCTGACAAGTATTAAATCATTTATTTCAACTCTTGAAAATTATTTTTTAAACTTTTTGGCTCGTACAAGTATTAAATCATGAATTTCAACTCTTGAAAATTATTTTTTAAACTTTTTGGCTCGTACAAGTATTAAATCATGAATTTCAACTCTTGAAAATTATTTTTTAAACTTTTTGGCTCGTACAAGTATTAAATCATGACTTTTAACTCTTGAAAATTATTTTTTAAACTTTTTGGCTCGTACAAGTATTAAATCATGAATTTCAACTCTTGAAAATTGTTTTTTAAACTTTTTGGCTCGTACAAGTATTAAATCATGAATTTCAACTCTTAAAAATTATTTTTTAAACTTTTTGCCTCGTACAAGTTTAAAAAATAATTAAAACTGTTGAATGTTATTTTTAAGCTTTTTGGCTCGTATAAGTATTAAATCATGAATTTCAACTCTTGAAAATTATTTTTTAAGCTTTTTGCCTCGTACAAGTTTAAAAAATAATTAAAACTGTTGAATGTTATTTTTAAACTTTTTGGCTCGTACAAGTATTAAATCATGAATTTCAACTCTTGAAAATTATTTTTTAAACTTTTTGGCTCGTACAAATATTAAATCATGAATTTCAACTCTTGAAAATTATTTTTTAAACTTTTTGGCTCGTACAAGTATTAAATCATGAATTTCAACTCTTGAAAATTATTTTTTAAACTTTTTGGCTTGTACAAGTATTAAATCATGAATTTCAACTCTTGAAAATTATTTTTTAAACTTTTTGGCTCGTACAAGTATTAAATCATGAATTTCAACTCTTGAAAATCATTTTTTATACTTTTTGGCTCGTACAAGTATTAAATCATGAATTTCAACTCTTGAAAATTATTTTTTAAACTTTTTGGCTCGTACAAGTATTAAATCATGAATTTCAACTCTTGAAAATTATTTTTTAAACTTTTTGGCTCGTACAAGTATTAAATCATGAATTTTAACTCTTGAAAATTATTTTTTAAACTTTTTGCCTCGTACAAGTTTAAAAAATAATTAAAACTGTAAATGTTATTTGTAGGGTTTTTGGCTCGGACAAGTATTAAATCATGAATTTCAACTCTTGAAAATTATTTTTTAAACTTTTTGGCTCGTACAAGTATTAAATCATGAATTTCAACTCTTGAAAATTATTTTTTAAGCTTTTTGCCTCGTACAAGTTTAAAAAATAATTAAAACTGTTGAATGTTATTTTTAAACTTTTTGGCTCGTACAAGTATTAAATCATGAATTTCAACTCTTGAAAATTATTTTTTAAACTTTTTGGCTCGTACAAATATTAAATCATGAATTTCAACTCTTGAAAATTATTTTTTAAACTTTTTGGCTCGTACAAGTATTAAATCATGAATTTCAACTCTTGAAAATTATTTTTTAAACTTTTTGGCTTGTACAAGTATTAAATCATGAATTTCAACTCTTGAAAATTATTTTTTAAACTTTTTGGCTCGTACAAGTATTAAATCATGAATTTCAACTCTTGAAAATTATTTTTTAAACTTTTTGGCTCGTACAAGTATTAAATCATGAATTTCAACTCTTGAAAATTATTTTTTAAACTTTTTGGCTCGTACAAGTATTAAATCATGAATTTCAACTCTTGAAAATTATTTTTTAAACTTTTTGGCTCGTACAAGTATTAAATCATGAATTTCAACTCTTGAAAATTATTTTTTAAACTTTTTGGCTCGTACAAGTATTAAATCATGAATTTCAACTCTTGAAAATTATTTTTTAAACTTTTTGGCTCGTACAAGTATTAAATCATGAATTTCAACTCTTGAAAATTATTTTTTAAGCTTTTTGCCTCGTACAAGTTTAAAAAATAATTAAAACTGTTGAATGTTATTTTTAAACTTTTTGGCTCGTACAAGTATTAAATCATGAATTTCAACTGTTGAAAATTATTTTTTAAACTTTTTGGCTTGTACAAGTATTAAATCATGAATTTCAACTCTTGAAAATTATTTTTTAAACTTTTTGGCTCGTACAAGTATTAAATCATGAATTTCAACTCTTGAAAATCATTTTTTAAACTTTTTGGCTCGTACAAGTATTAAATCATGAATTTCAACTTTTGAAAATTATTTTTTAAACTTTTTGGCTCGTACAAGTATTAAATCATGAATTTCAACTCTTGAAAATCATTTTTTATACTTTTTGGCTCGTACAAGTATTAAATCATGAATTTCAACTCTTGAAAATTATTTTTTAAACTTTTTGGCTCGTACAAGTATTAAATCATGAATTTCAACTCTTGAAAATTATTTTTTAAACTTTTTGGCTCGTACAAGTATTAAATCATGAATTTCAACTCTTGAAAATTATTTTTTAAGCTTTTTGCCTCGTACAAGTTTAAAAAATAATTAAAACTGTTGAATGTTATTTTTAAACTTTTTGGCTCGTACAAGTATTAAATCATGAATTTCAACTCTTGAAAATTATTTTTTAAACTTTTTGGCTCGTACAAATATTAAATCATGAATTTCAACTCTTGAAAATTATTTTTTAAACTTTTTGGCTCGTACAAGTATTAAATCATGAATTTCAACTCCTGAAAATTATTTTTTAAACTTTTTGGCTTGTACAAGTATTAAATCATGAATTTCAACTCTTGAAAATTATTTTTTAAACTTTTTGGCTCGTACAAGTATTAAATCATGAATTTCAACTCTTGAAAATCATTTTTTAAACTTTTTGGCTCGTACAAGTATTAAATCATGAATTTCAACTCTTGAAAATTATTTTTTAAACTTTTTGGCTCGTACAAGTATTAAATCATGAATTTCAACTCTTGAAAATTATTTTTTAAACTTTTTGGCTCGTACAAGTATTAAATCATGAATTTTAACTCTTGAAAATTATTTTAAACTTTTTGCCTCGTACAAGTTTAAAAAATAATTAAAACTGTAAATGTTATTTGTAGGCTTTTTGGCTCGGACAAGTATTAAATCATGAATTTCAACTCTTGAAAATTATTTTTTAAACTTTTTGGCTCGTACAAGTATTAAATCATGAATTTCAACTCTTGAAAATTATTTTTTAAGCTTTTTGCCTCGTACAAGTTTAAAAAATAATTAAAACTGTTGAATGTTATTTTTAAACTTTTTGGCTCGTACAAGTATTAAATCATGAATTTCAACTCTTGAAAATTATTTTTTAAACTTTTTGGCTCGTACAAATATTAAATCATGAATTTCAACTCTTGAAAATTATTTTTTAAACTTTTTGGCTCGTACAAGTATTAAATCATGAATTTCAACTCTTGAAAATTATTTTTTAAACTTTTTGGCTTGTACAAGTATTAAATCATGAATTTCAACTCTTGAAAATTATTTTTTAAACTTTTTGGCTCGTACAAGTATTAAATCATGAATTTCAACTCTTGAAAATCATTTTTTAAACTTTTTGGCTCGTACAAGTATTAAATCATGAATTTCAACTCTTGAAAATTATTTTTTAAACTTTTTGGCTCGTACAAGTATTAAATCATGAATTTCAACTCTTGAAAATTATTTTTTAAACTTTTTGCCTCGTACAAGTTTAAAAAATAATTAAAACTGTAAATGTTATTTGTAGGCTTTTTGGCTCGGACAAGTATTAAATCATGAATTTCAACTCTTGAAAATTATTTTTTAAACTTTTTGGCTCGTACAAGTATTAAATCATGAATTTCAACTCTTGAAAATTATTTTTTAAACTTTTTGGCTCGTACAAGTATTAAATCATGAATTTCAACTCTTGAAAATTATTTTTTAAACTTTTTGGCTCGTACAAGTATTAAATCATGAATTTCAACTCTTGAAAATTATTTTTTAAACTTTTTGGCTCGTACAAGTATTAAATCATGAATTTCAACTCTTGAAAATTATTTTTTAAACTTTTTGGCTCGTACAAGTATTAAATCATGAATTTCAACTCTTGAAAATTATTTTTTAAACTTTTTGGCTCGTACAAGTATTAAATCATGAATTTCAACTCTTGAAAATTATTTTTTAAACTTTTTGGCTCGTACAAGTATTAAATCATGAATTTCAACTCTTGAAAATTATTTTTTAAACTTTTTGGCTCGTACAAGTATTAAATCATGAATTTCAACTCTTGAAAATTATTTTTTAAACTTTTTGCCTCGTACAAGTTTAAAAAATAATTAAAACTGTTGAATGTTATTTTTAAACTTTTTGGCTCGTACAAGTATTAAATCATGAATTTCAACTCTTGAAAATTATTTTTTAAACTTTTTGGCTCGTACAAGTATTAAATCATGAATTTCAACTCTTGAAAATTATTTTTTAAACTTTTTGGCTCGTACAAGTATTAAATCATGAATTTCAACTCTTGAAAATTATTTTTTAAACTTTTTGGCTCGTACAAGTATAAAATCATGAATTTCAACTCTTGAAAATTATTTTTTAAACTTTTTGGCTCGTACAAGTATTAAATCATGAATTTCAACTCTTGAAAATTATTTTTTAAACTTTTTGGCTCGTACAAGTATTAAATCATGAATTTCAACTCTTGAAAATTATTTTTTAAGCTTTTTGCCTCGTACAAGTTTAAAAAATAATTAAAACTGTTCAATGTTATTTTTAAACTTTTTGGCTCGTACAAGTATTAAATCATGAATTTCAACTCTTGAAAATTATTTTTTAAACTTTTTGGCTCGTACAAGTATTAAATCATGAATTTCAACTCTTGAAAATTATTTTTTAAGTTTTTGCCTCGTACAAGTTTAAAAAATAATTAAAACTGTTGAATGTTGTTTCTAAGCTTTTTGGCTCTTACAAGTATTAAATCATGAATTTCAACTCTTGAAAATTATTTTTTAAACTTTTTGGCTCGTACAAGTATTAAATCATGAATTTCAACTCTTGAAAATTATTTTTTAAACTTTTTGCCTCGTACAAGTTTAAAAAATAATTAAAACTGTAAATGTTATTTGTAGGCTTTTTGGCTCGTACAAGTATTAAATCATGAATTTCAACTCTTGAAAATTATTTTTTAAGCTTTTTGCCTCGTACAAGTTTAAAAAATAATTAAAACTGTTGAATATTATTTTTAAGCTTTTTGGCTCGTATAAGTATTAAATCCTGAATTTCAACTCTTGAAAATTATTTTTTAAGCTTTTTGCCTCGTACAAGTTTAAAAAATAATTAAAACTGTTGAATGTTGTTTCTAAGCTTTTTGGCTCGTACAAGTATTAAATCATGAATTTCAACTCTTGAAAATTATTTTTTAAACTTTTTGGCTCGTACAAGTATTAAATCATGAATTTCAACTCTTGAAAATTATTTTTTAAACTTTTTGGCTCGTACAAGTATTAAATCATGAATTTCAACTCTTGAAAATTATTTTTTAAACTTTTTGGCTCGTACAAGTATTAAATCATGAATTTCAACTCTTGAAAATTATTTTTTAAACTTTTTGGCTCGTACAAGTATTAAATCATGAATTTCAACTCTTGAAAATTATTTTTTAAACTTTTTGGCTCGTACAAGTATTAAATCATGAATTTCAACTCTTGAAAATTATTTTTTAAACTTTTTGGCTCGTACAAGTATTAAATCATGAATTTCAACTCTTGAAAATTATTTTTTAAACTTTTTGGCTCGTACAAGTATTAAATCATGAATTTCAACTCTTGAAAATTATTTTTTAAACTTTTTGGCTCGTATAAGTATTAAATCATGAATTTCAACTCTTGAAAATTATTTTTTAAACTTTTTGGCTCGTACAAGTATTAAATCATGAATTTTAACTCTTGAAAATTATTTTAAACTTTTTGCCTCGTACAAGTTTAAAAAATAATTAAAACTGTAAATGTTATTTGTAGGGTTTTTGGCTCGGACAAGTATTAAATCATGAATTTCAACTCTTGAAAATTATTTTTTAAACTTTTTGGCTCGTACAAGTATTAAATCATGAATTTCAACTCTTGAAAATTATTTTTTAAGCTTTTTGCCTCGTACAAGTTTAAAAAATAATTAAAACTGTTGAATGTTATTTTTAAACTTTTTGGCTCGTACAAGTATTAAATCATGAATTTCAACTCTTGAAAATTATTTTTTAAACTTTTTGGCTCGTACAAATATTAAATCATGAATTTCAACTCTTGAAAATTATTTTTTAAACTTTTTGGCTCGTACAAGTATTAAATCATGAATTTCAACTCTTGAAAATTATTTTTTAAACTTTTTGGCTCGTACAAGTATTAAATCATGAATTTCAACTCTTGAAAATTATTTTTTAAACTTTTTGGCTCGTACAAGTATTAAATCATGAATTTCAACTCTTGAAAATTATTTTTTAAACTTTTTGGCTCGTACAAGTATTAAATCATGAATTTCAACTCTTGAAAATTATTTTTTAAACTTTTTGGCTCGTACAAGTATTAAATCATGAATTTTAACTCTTGAAAATTATTTTTTAAACTTTTTGGCTCGTACAAGTATTAAATCATGAATTTCAACTCTTGAAAATTGTTTTTTAAACTTTTTGGCTCGTACAAGTATTAAATCATGAATTTCAACTCTTGAAAATTATTTTTTAAACTTTTTGCCTCGTACAAGTTTAAAAAATAATTAAAACTGTTGAATGTTATTTTTAAGCTTTTTGGCTCGTATAAGTATTAAATCATGAATTTCAACTCTTGAAAATTATTTTTTAAACTTTTTGCCTCGTACAAGTTTAAAAAATAATTAAAACTGTAAATGTTATTTGTAGGCTTTTTGGCTCGGACAAGTATTAAATCATGAATTTCAACTCTTGAAAATTATTTTTTAAACTTTTTGGCTCGTACAAGTATTAAATCATGAATTTCAACTCTTGAAAATTATTTTTTAAACTTTTTGGCTCGTACAAGTATTAAATCATGAATTTCAACTCTTGAAAATTATTTTTTAAGCTTTTTGGCTCGTACAAGTATTAAATCATTTATTTCAACTCTTGAAAATTATTTTTTAAACTTTTTGGCTCGTACAAGTATTAAATCATGAATTTCAACTCTTGAAAATTATTTTTTAAACTTTTTGGCTCGTACAAGTATTAAATCATGAATTTCAACTCTTGAAAATTATTTTTTAAACTTTTTGGCTCGTACAAGTATTAAATCATGAATTTCAACTCTTGAAAATTATTTTTTAAACTTTTTGGCTCGTACAAGTATTAAATCATGAATTTCAACTCTTGAAAATTGTTTTTTAAACTTTTTGGCTCGTACAAGTATTAAATCATGAATTTCAACTCTTGAAAATTATTTTTTAAACTTTTTGCCTCGTACAAGTTTAAAAAATAATTAAAACTGTTGAATGTTATTTTTAAGCTTTTTGGCTCGTATAAGTATTAAATCATGAATTTCAACTCTTGAAAATTATTTTTTAAGCTTTTTGCCTCGTACAAGTTTAAAAAATAATTAAAACTGTTGAATGTTATTTTTAAACTTTTTGGCTCGTACAAGTATTAAATCATGAATTTCAACTCTTGAAAATTATTTTTTAAACTTTTTGGCTCGTACAAGTATTAAATCATGAATTTCAACTCTTGAAAATTATTTTTTAAACTTTTTGGCTCGTACAAGTATTAAATCATGAATTTCAACTCTTGAAAATTATTTTTTAAACTTTTTGCCTCGTACAAGTTTAAAAAATAATTAAAACTGTTGAATGTTATTTTTAAGCTTTTTGGCTCGTATAAGTATTAAATCATGAATTTCAACTCTTGAAAATTATTTTTTAAGCTTTTTGCCTCGTACAAGTTTAAAAAATAATTAAAACTGTTGAATGTTATTTTTAAACTTTTTGGCTCGTACAAGTATTAAATCATGAATTTCAACTCTTGAAAATTATTTTTTAAACTTTTTGGCTCGTACAAGTATTAAATCATGAATTTCAACTCTTGAAAATTATTTTTTAAACTTTTTGGCTCGTACAAGTATTAAATCATGAATTTCAACTCTTGAAAATTATTTTTTAAACTTTTTGGCTCGTACAAGTATTAAATCATGAATTTCAACTCTTGAAAATTATTTTTTAAACTTTTTGGCTCGTACAAGTATTAAATCATGAATTTCAACTCTTGAAAATTATTTTTTAAACTTTTTGGCTCGTACAAGTATTAAATCATGAATTTCAACTCTTGAAAATTATTTTTTAAACTTTTTGGCTCGTACAAGTATTAAATCATGAATTTCAACTCTTGAAAATTATTTTTTAAACTTTTTGGCTCGTACAAGTATTAAATCATGAATTTCAACTCTTGAAAATTGTTTTTTAAACTTTTTGGCTCGTACAAGTATTAAATCATGAATTTCAACTCTTAAAAATTATTTTTTAAACTTTTTGCCTCGTACAAGTTTAAAAAATAATTAAAACTGTTGAATGTTATTTTTAAGCTTTTTGGCTCGTATAAGTATTAAATCATGAATTTCAACTCTTGAAAATTATTTTTTAAACTTTTTGGCTCGTACAAGTATTAAAACATGAATTAAAACTGTTGAATGTTATTTTTAAACTTTTTGGCTCGTACAAGTATTAAATCATGAATTTCAACTCTTGAAAATTATTTTTTAAACTTTTTGGCTCGTACAAGTATTAAATCATGAATTTCAACTCTTGAAAATTATTTTTTAAACTTTTTGCCTCGTACAAGTTTCAAAACAAATCAATTTAAACTGTTGAATGTTATTTTTAAGCTTCTTGGCTCGTACAAGTATTAAATCATGAATTTCAACTCTTGAAAATTATTTTTTAAACTTTTTGCCTCGTACAAGTTTAAAAAATAATTAAAACTGTTGAATGTTATTTTTAAACTTTTTGGCTCGTACAAGTATTAAATCATGAATTTCAACTCTTGAAAATTATTTTTTAAACTTTTTGGCTCGTACAAGTATTAAATCATGAATTTCAACTCTTGAAAATTATTTTTTAAACTTTTTGGCTCGTACAAGTATTAAATCATGAATTTCAACTCTTGAAAATTATTTTTTAAACTTTTTGCCTCGTACAAGTATTAAAAAATAATTAAAACTGTTGAATGTTATTTTTTAAGCTTTTTGGCTCGTACAAGTATTAAATCATGAATTTCAACTCTTGAAAATTATTTTTTAAGCTTTTTGCCTCGTACAAGTTTAAAAAATAATTAAAACTGTTGAATGTTATTTTTAAACTTTTTGGCTCGTACAAGTATTAAATCATGAATTTCAACTCTTGAAAATTATTTTTTAAACTTTTTGGCTCGTACAAGTATTAAATCATGAATTTCAACTCTTGAAAATTATTTTTTAAACTTTTTGGCTCGTACAAGTATTAAATCATGAATTTCAACTCTTGAAAATTATTTTTTAAGCTTTTTGGCTCTGACAAGTATTAAATCATTTATTTCAACTCTTGAAAATTATTTTTTAAACTTTTTGGCTCGTACAAGTATTAAATCATGAATTTCAACTCTTGAAAATTATTTTTTAAACTTTTTGGCTCGTACAAGTATTAAATCATGAATTTCAACTCTTGAAAATTATTTTTTAAACTTTTTGGCTCGTACAAGTATTAAATCATGAATTTCAACTCTTGAAAATTATTTTTTAAACTTTTTGGCTCGTACAAGTATTAAATCATGAATTTCAACTCTTGAAAATTATTTTTTAAACTTTTTGGCTCGTACAAGTATTAAATCATGAATTTCAACTCTTGAAAATTATTTTTTAAACTTTTTGCCTCGTACAAGTATTAAATCATGAATTTCAACTGTTGAATGTTATTTTTAAGCTTCTTGGCTCGTACAAGTATTAAATCATGAATTTCAACTCTTGAAAATTATTTTTTAAGCTTTTTGGCTCGTACAAGTTTCAAAAAAAATCAATTTAAACTGTTGAATCTTATTTTTTAAACTTTTTGGCTCGTACAAGTATTAAATCATGAATTTCAACTCTTGAAAATTATTTTTTAAACTTTTTGGCTCGTACAAATATTAAATCATGAATTTCAACTCTTGAAAATTATTTTTTAAACTTTTTGGCTCGTACAAGTATTAAATCATGAATTTCAACTCTTGAAAATTATTTTTTAAACTTTTTGGCTCGTACAAGTATTAAATCATGAATTTCAACTCTTGAAAATTATTTTTTAAACTTTTTGGCTCGTACAAGTATTAAATCATGAATTTCAACTCTTGAAAATCATTTTTTAAACTTTTTGGCTCGTACAAGTATTAAATCATGAATTTCAACTCTTGAAAATTATTTTTTAAACTTTTTGGCTCGTACAAGTATTAAATCATGAATTTCAACTCTTGAAAATTATTTTTTAAACTTTTTGGCTCGTACAAGTATTAAATCATGAATTTTAACTCTTGAAAATTATTTTTTAAACTTTTTGCCTCGTACAAGTTTAAAAAATAATTAAAACTGTAAATGTTATTTGTAGGGTTTTTGGCTCGGACAAGTATTAAATCATGAATTTCAACTCTTGAAAATTATTTTTTAAACTTTTTGGCTCGTACAAGTATTAAATCATGAATTTCAACTCTTGAAAATTATTTTTTAAGCTTTTTGCCTCGTACAAGTTTAAAAAATAATTAAAACTGTTGAATGTTATTTTTAAACTTTTTGGCTCGTACAAGTATTAAATCATGAATTTCAACTCTTGAAAATTATTTTTTAAACTTTTTGGCTCGTACAAATATTAAATCATGAATTTCAACTCTTGAAAATTATTTTTTAAACTTTTTGGCTCGTACAAGTATTAAATCATGAATTTCAACTCTTGAAAATTATTTTTTAAACTTTTTGGCTTGTACAAGTATTAAATCATGAATTTCAACTCTTGAAAATTATTTTTTAAACTTTTTGGCTCGTACAAGTATTAAATCATGAATTTCAACTCTTGAAAATCATTTTTTAAACTTTTTGGCTCGTACAAGTATTAAATCATGAATTTCAACTCTTGAAAATTATTTTTTAAACTTTTTGGCTCGTACAAGTATTAAATCATGAATTTCAACTCTTGAAAATTATTTTTTAAACTTTTTGGCTCGTACAAGTATTAAATCATGAATTTCAACTCTTGAAAATTATTTTTTAAACTTTTTGGCTCGTACAAGTATTAAATCATGAATTTCAACTCTTGAAAATTATTTTTTAAACTTTTTGGCTCGTACAAGTATTAAATCATGAATTTCAACTCTTGAAAATTATTTTTTAAGCTTTTTGCATTAAAACTGTTGAATGTTATTTTTAAACTTTTTGGCTCGTACAAGTATTAAATCATGAATTTCAACTCTTGAAAATTATTTTTTAAACTTTTTGGCTCGTACAAGTATTAAATCATGAATTTCAACTCTTGAAAATTATTTTTTAAACTTTTTGGCTCGTACAAGTATTAAATCATGAATTTCAACTCTTGAAAATTATTTTTTAAACTTTTTGGCTCGTACAAGTATTAAATCATGAATTTCAACTCTTGAAAATTATTTTTTAAACTTTTTGGCTCGTACAAGTATTAAATCATGAATTTCAACTCTTGAAAATTATTTTTTAAACTTTTTGGCTCGTACAAGTATTAAATCATGAATTTCAACTCTTGAAAATTATTTTTTAAACTTTTTGGCTCGTACAAGTATTAAATCATGAATTTCAACTCTTGAAAATTATTTTTTAAACTTTTTGGCTCGTACAAGTATTAAATCATGAATTTCAACTCTTGAAAATTATTTTTTAAACTTTTTGCCTCGTACAAGTATTAAAAAATAATTAAAACTGTTGAAAATTATTTTTTAAACTTTTTGGCTCGTACAAGTATTAAATCATGAATTTCAACTCTTGAAAATTATTTTTTAAACTTTTTGGCTCGTACAAATATTAAATCATGAATTTCAACTCTTGAAAATTATTTTTTAAACTTTTTGGCTCGTACAAGTATTAAATCATGAATTTCAACTCTTGAAAATTATTTTTTAAACTTTTTGGCTTGTACAAGTATTAAATCATGAATTTCAACTCTTGAAAATTATTTTTTAAACTTTTTGGCTCGTACAAGTATTAAATCATGAATTTCAACTCTTGAAAATCATTTTTTAAACTTTTTGGCTCGTACAAGTATTAAATCATGAATTTCAACTCTTGAAAATTATTTTTTAAACTTTTTGGCTCGTACAAGTATTAAATCATGAATTTCAACTCTTGAAAATCATTTTTTAAACTTTTTGGCTCGTACAAGTATTAAATCATGAATTTCAACTCTTGAAAATTATTTTTTAAACTTTTTGGCTCGTACAAGTATTAAATCATGAATTTCAACTCTTGAAAATTATTTTTTAAACTTTTTGGCTCGTACAAGTATTAAATCATGAATTTCAACTCTTGAAAATTATTTTTTAAGCTTTTTGCCTCGTACAAGTTTAAAAAATGATCAATTAAAACTGTTGAATGTTATTTTTAAACTTTTTGGCTCGTACAAGTATTAAATCATGAATTTCAACTCTTGAAAATTATTTTTTAAACTTTTTGGCTCGTACAAATATTAAATCATGAATTTCAACTCTTGAAAATTATTTTTTAAACTTTTTGGCTCGTACAAGTATTAAATCATGAATTTCAACTCTTGAAAATTATTTTTTAAACTTTTTGGCTTGTACAAGTATTAAATCATGAATTTCAACTCTTGAAAATTATTTTTTAAACTTTTTGGCTCGTACAAGTATTAAATCATGAATTTCAACTCTTGAAAATTATTTTTTAAACTTTTTGGCTCGTACAAGTATTAAATCATGAATTTCAACTCTTGAAAATTATTTTTTAAACTTTTTGGCTCGTACAAGTATTAAATCATGAATTTCAACTCTTGAAAATTATTTTTTAAACTTTTTGGCTCGTACAAGTATTAAATCATGAATTTCAACTCTTGAAAATTATTTTTTAAACTTTTTGCCTCGTACAAGTTTAAAAAATAATTAAAACTGTAAATGTTATTTGTAGGCTTTTTGGCTCGGACAAGTATTAAATCATGAATTTCAACTCTTGAAAATTATTTTTTAAACTTTTTGGCTCGTACAAGTATTAAATCATGAATTTCAACTCTTGAAAATTATTTTTTAAGCTTTTTGCCTCGTACAAGTTTAAAAAATAATTAAAACTGTTGAATGTTATTTTTAAACTTTTTGGCTCGTACAAGTATTAAATCATGAATTTCAACTCTTGAAAATTATTTTTTAAACTTTTTGGCTCGTACAAATATTAAATCATGAATTTCAACTCTTGAAAATTATTTTTTAAACTTTTTGGCTCGTACAAGTATTAAATCATGAATTTCAACTCTTGAAAATTATTTTTTAAACTTTTTGGCTCGTACAAGTATTAAATCATGAATTTCAACTCTTGAAAATTATTTTTTAAACTTTTTGGCTCGTACAAGTATTAAATCATGAATTTCAACTCTTGAAAATTATTTTTTAAACTTTTTGGCTCGTACAAGTATTAAATCATGAATTTCAACTCTTGAAAATTATTTTTTAAACTTTTTGGCTCGTACAAGTATTAAATCATGAATTTCAACTCTTGAAAATTATTTTTTAAACTTTTTGGCTCGTACAAGTATTAAATCATGAATTTCAACTCTTGAAAATTATTTTTTAAACTTTTTGGCTCGTACAAGTATTAAATCATGAATTTCAACTCTTGAAAATTATTTTTTAAACTTTTTGGCTCGTACAAGTATTAAATCATGAATTTCAACTCTTGAAAATTATTTTTTAAACTTTTTGGCTCGTACAAGTATTAAATCATGAATTTCAACTCTTGAAAATTATTTTTTAAACTTTTTGGCTCGTAAAAGTATTAAATCATGAATTTCAACTCTTGAAAATTATTTTTTAAACTTTTTGGCTCGTACAAGTATTAAATCATGAATTTCAACTCTTGAAAATTATTTTTTAAGCTTTTTGCCTCGTACAAGTTTAAAAAATAATTAAAATTGTTGAATGTTATTTTTAAACTTTTTGGCTCGTACAAGTATTAAATCATGAATTTCAACTCTTGAAAATTATTTTTTAAACTTTTTGGCTCGTACAAGTATTAAATCATGAATTTCAACTCTTGAAAATTATTTTTTAAACTTTTTGGCTCGTACAAGTATTAAATCATGAATTTCAACTGTTGAAAATTATTTTTTAAACTTTTTGGCTCGTAAAAATTTAAAATCATGAATTTCAACTCTTGAAAATTATTTTTTAAACTTTTTGGCTCGTACAAGTATTAAATCATGAATTTCAACTCTTGAAAATTATTTTTTAAACTTTTTGGCTCGTACAAGTATTAAATCATGAATTTCAACTCTTGAAAATTATTTTTTAAACTTTTTGCCTCGTACAAGTTTAAAAAATAATTAAAACTGTAAATGTTATTTGTAGGCTTTTTGGCTCGGACAAGTATTAAATCATGAATTTCAACTCTTGAAAATTATTTTTTAAACTTTTTGGCTCGTACAAGTATTAAATCATGAATTTCAACTCTTGAAAATTATTTTTTAAACTTTTTGGCTCGTACAAGTTTAAAAAATAATTAAAACTGTTGAATGTTGTTTCTAAGCTTTTTAGCTCTCACAAGTATTAAATCATGAATTTCAACTCTTGAAAATTATTTTTTAAACTTTTTGGCTCGTACAAGTATTAAATAATGAATTTCAAACTCTTAAAAATTATTTTTTAAACTTTTTGCCTCGTACAAGTTTAAAAAATAATTAAAACTGTAAATGTTATTTGTAGGCTTTTTGGCTCGTACAAGTATTAAATAATGAATTTCAACTCTTGGAAATTATTTTTTAAACTTTTTGCCTCGTACAAGTTTAAAAAATAATTAAAACTGTTGAATATTATTTTTAAGCTTTTTGGCTCGTATAAGCATTAAATCCTGAATTTCAACTCTTGAAAATTATTTTTTAAGCTTTTTGCCTCGTACAAGTTTAAAAAATAATTAAAACTGTTGAATGTTGTTTCTAAGCTTTTTGGCTCGTACAAGTATTAAATCATGAATTTCAACTCTTGAAAATTATTTTTTAAACTTTTTGGCTCGTACAAGTATTAAATCATGAATTTCAACTCTTGAAAATTATTTTTTAAACTTTTTGGCTCGTACAAGTATTAAATCATGAATTTCAACTCTTGAAAATTATTTTTTAAACTTTTTGGCTCGTACAAGTATTAAATCATGAATTTCAACTCTTGAAAATTATTTTTTAAACTTTTTGGCTCGTACAAGTATTAAATCATGAATTTCAACTCTTGAAAATTATTTTTTAAACTTTTTGGCTCGTACAAGTATTAAATCATGAATTTCAACTCTTGAAAATTATTTTTTAAACTTTTTAGCTCGTACAAGTATTAAATCATGAATTTCAACTCTTGAAAATTATTTTTTAAACTTTTTGGCTCGTAAAAGTATTAAATCATGAATTTCAACTCTTGAAAATTATTTTTTAAACTTTTTGCCTCGTACAAGTATTAAATCATGAATTTCAACTCTTGAAAATTATTTTTTAAGCTTTTTGCCTCGTACAAGTTTAAAAAATAATTAAAATTGTTGAATGTTATTTTTAAACTTTTTGGCTCGTACAAGTATTAAATCATGAATTTCAACTCTTGAAAATTATTTTTTAAACTTTTTGGCTCGTACAAGTATTAAATCATGAATTTCAACTCTTGAAAATTATTTTTTAAACTTTTTGGCTCGTACAAGTATTAAATCATGAATTTCAACTGTTGAAAATTATTTTTTAAACTTTTTGGCTCGTAAAAATTTAAAATCATGAATTTCAACTCTTGAAAATTATTTTTTAAACTTTTTGGCTCGTAAAAGTATTAAATCATGAATTTCAACCCTTGAAAATTATTTTTTAAACTTTTTGGCTCGTACAAATATTAAATCATGAATTTCAACTCTTGAAAATTATTTTTTAAACTTTTTGGCTCGTACAAGTATTAAATCATGAATTTCAACTCTTGAAAATTATTTTTTAAACTTTTTGGCTTGTACAAGTATTAAATCATGAATTTCAACTCTTGAAAATTATTTTTTAAACTTTTTGGCTCGTACAAGTATTAAATCATGAATTTCAACTCTTGAAAATCATTTTTTATACTTTTTGGCTCGTACAAGTATTAAATCATGAATTTCAACTCTTGAAAATTATTTTTTAAACTTTTTGGCTCGTATAAGTATTAAATCATGAATTTCAACTCTTGAAAATTATTTTTTAAACTTTTTGGCTCGTACAAGTATTAAATCATGAATTTTAACTCTTGAAAATTATTTTTTAAACTTTTTGCCTCGTACAAGTTTAAAAAATAATTAAAACTGTAAATGTTATTTGTAGGCTTTTTGGCTCGGACAAGTATTAAATCATGAATTTCAACTCTTGAAAATTATTTTTTAAACTTTTTGGCTCGTACAAGTATTAAATCATGAATTTCAACTCTTGAAAATTATTTTTTAAGCTTTTTGCCTCGTACAAGTTTAAAAAATAATTAAAACTGTTGAATGTTATTTTTAAACTTTTTGGCTCGTACAAGTATTAAATCATGAATTTCAACTCTTGAAAATTATTTTTTAAACTTTTTGGCTCGTACAAATATTAAATCATGAATTTCAACTCTTGAAAATTATTTTTTAAACTTTTTGGCTCGTACAAGTATTAAATCATGAATTTCAACTCTTGAAAATTATTTTTTAAACTTTTTGGCTCGTACAAGTATTAAATCATGAATTTCAACTCTTGAAAATTATTTTTTAAACTTTTTGGCTCGTACAAGTATTAAATCATGAATTTCAACTCTTGAAAATCATTTTTTATACTTTTTGGCTCGTACAAGTATTAAATCATGAATTTCAACTCTTGAAAATTATTTTTTAAACTTTTTGGCTCGTATAAGTATTAAATCATGAATTTCAACTCTTGAAAATTATTTTTTAAACTTTTTGGCTCGTACAAGTATTAAATCATGAATTTCAACTCTTGAAAATTATTTTAAACTTTTTGCCTCGTACAAGTTTAAAAAATAATTAAAACTGTAAATGTTATTTGTAGGCTTTTTGGCTCGGACAAGTATTAAATCATGAATTTCAACTCTTGAAAATTATTTTTTAAACTTTTTGGCTCGTACAAGTATTAAATCATGAATTTCAACTCTTGAAAATTATTTTTTAAACTTTTTGGCTCGTACAAGTATTAAATCATGAATTTCAACTCTTGAAAATTATTTTTTAAACTTTTTGGCTCGTACAAGTATTAAATCATGAATTTCAACTCTTGAAAATTATTTTTTAAACTTTTTGGCTCGTACAAGTATTAAATCATGAATTTCAACTCTTGAAAATTATTTTTTAAACTTTTTGGCTCGTACAAGTATTAAATCATGAATTTCAACTCTTGAAAATTATTTTTTAAACTTTTTGGCTCGTACAAGTATTAAATCATGAATTTCAACTCTTGAAAATTATTTTTTAAACTTTTTGCCTCGTACAAGTTTAAAAAATAATTAAAACTGTAAATGTTATTTGTAGGCTTTTTGGCTCGTACAAGTATTAAATCATGAATTTCAACTCTTGAAAATTATTTTTTAAGCCTTTTGGCTCGTACAATTAATAAATCTTGAATTTCAACTCTTGAAAATTATTTTTTAAATTTTTTGGCTCGTACAAGTTGAATGTTGTTTCTAAGCTTTTTAGCTCTCACAAGTATTAAATCATGAATTTCAACTCTTGAAAATTATTTTTTAAACTTTTTGGCTCGTACAAGTATTAAATCATGAATTTCAACTCTTGAAAATTATTTTTTAAACTTTTTGCCTCGTACAAGTTTAAAAAATAATTAAAACTGTTGAATATTATTTTTAAGCTTTTTGGCTCGTATAAGCATTAAATCCTGAATTTCAACTCTTGAAAATTATTTTTTAAGCTTTTTGCCTCGTACAAGTTTAAAAAATAATTAAAACTGTTGAATGTTGTTTCTAAGCTTTTTGGCTCGTACAAGTATTAAATCATGAATTTCAACTCTTGAAAATTATTTTTTAAACTTTTTGGCTCGTACAAGTATTAAATCATGAATTTCAACTCTTGAAAATTATTTTTTAAACTTTTTGGCTCGTACAAGTATTAAATCATGAATTTCAACTCTTGAAAATTATTTTTTAAACTTTTTGGCTCGTACAAGTATTAAATCATGAATTTCAACTCTTGAAAATTATTTTTTAAACTTTTTAGCTCGTACAAGTATTAAATCATGAATTTCAACTCTTGAAAATTATTTTTTAAACTTTTTGGCTCGTACAAGTATTAAATCATGAATTTCAACTCTTGAAAATTATTTTTTAAACTTTTTGGCTCGTACAAGTATTAAATCATGAATTTCAACTCTTGAAAATTATTTTTTAAGCTTTTTGCCTCGTACAAGTTTAAAAAATAATTAAAACTGTTGAATGTTATTTTTAAACTTTTTGGCTCGTACAAGTATTAAATCATGAATTTCAACTCTTGAAAATTATTTTTTAAACTTTTTGGCTCGTACAAGTATTAAATCATGAATTTCAACTCTTGAAAATTATTTTTTAAACTTTTTGGCTCGTACAAGTATTAAATCATGAATTTCAACTGTTGAAAATTATTTTTTAAACTTTTTGGCTCGTAAAAATTTAAAATCATGAATTTCAACTCTTGAAAATTATTTTTTAAACTTTTTGGCTCGTACAAGTATTAAATCATGAATTTCAACTCTTGAAAATTATTTTTTAAACTTTTTGGCTCGTACAAGTATTAAATCATGAATTTCAACTCTTGAAAATTATTTTTTAAACTTTTTGGCTCGTACAAGTATTAAATCATGAATTTCAACTCTTGAAAATTATTTTTTAAACTTTTTGGCTCGTACAAGTATTAAATCATGAATTTCAACTCTTGAAAATTATTTTTTAAACTTTTTGGCTCGTACAAGTATTAAATCATGAATTTCAACTCTTGAAAATTATTTTTTATACTTTTTGGCTCGTACAAGTATTAAATCATGAATTTCAACTCTTGAAAATTATTTTTTAAACTTTTTGGCTCGTATAAGTATTAAATCATGAATTTCAACTCTTGAAAATTATTTTTTAAACTTTTTGGCTCGTACAAGTATTAAATCATGAATTTCAACTCTTAAAAATTTTTTTTAAACTTTTTGCCTCGTACAAGTTTAAAAAATAATTAAAACTGTAAATGTTATTTGTAGGCTTTTTGGCTCGGACAAGTATTAAATCATGAATTTCAACTCTTGAAAATTATTTTTTAAACTTTTTGGCTCGTACAAGTATTAAATCATGAATTTCAACTCTTGAAAATTATTTTTTAAGCTTTTTGCCTCGTACAAGTTTAAAAAATAATTAAAACTGTTGAATGTCATTTTTAAACTTTTTGGCTCGTACAAGTATTAAATCATGAATTTCAACTCTTGAAAATTATTTTTTAAACTTTTTGGCTCGTACAAATATTAAATCATGAATTTCAACTCTTGAAAATTATTTTTTAAACTTTTTGGCTCGTACAAGTATTAAATCATGAATTTCAACTCTTGAAAATTATTTTTTAAACTTTTTGGCTTGTACAAGTATTAAATCATGAATTTCAACTCTTGAAAATTATTTTTTAAACTTTTTGGCTCGTACAAGTATTAAATCATGAATTTCAACTCTTGAAAATCATTTTTTATACTTTTTGGCTCGTACAAGTATTAAATCATGAATTTCAACTCTTGAAAATTATTTTTTAAACTTTTTGGCTCGTATAAGTATTAAATCATGAATTTCAACTCTTGAAAATTATTTTTTAAACTTTTTGGCTCGTACAAGTATTAAATCATGAATTTTAACTCTTGAAAATTATTTTAAACTTTTTGCCTCGTACAAGTTTAAAAAATAATTAAAACTGTAAATGTTATTTGTAGGCTTTTTGGCTCGGACAAGTATTAAATCATGAATTTCAACTCTTGAAAATTATTTTTTAAACTTTTTGGCTCGTACAAGTATTAAATCATGAATTTCAACTCTTGAAAATTATTTTTTAAACTTTTTGGCTCGTACAAGTATTAAATCATGAATTTCAACTCTTGAAAATTATTTTTTAAACTTTTTGGCTCGTACAAGTATTAAATCATGAATTTCAACTCTTGAAAATTATTTTTTAAACTTTTTGGCTCGTACAAGTATTAAATCATGAATTTCAACTCTTGAAAATTATTTTTTAAACTTTTTGGCTCGTACAAGTATTAAATCATGAATTTCAACTCTTGAAAATTATTTTTTAAACTTTTTAGCTCGTACAAGTATTAAATCATGAATTTCAACTCTTGAAAATTATTTTTTAAACTTTTTGGCTCGTAAAAGTATTAAATCATGAATTTCAACTCTTGAAAATTATTTTTTAAACTTTTTGCCTCGTACAAGTATTAAATCATGAATTTCAACTCTTGAAAATTATTTTTTAAGCTTTTTGCCTCGTACAAGTTTAAAAAATAATTAAAATTGTTGAATGTTATTTTTAAACTTTTTGGCTCGTACAAGTATTAAATCATGAATTTCAACTCTTGAAAATTATTTTTTAAACTTTTTGGTTCGTACAAGTATTAAATCATGAATTTCAACTCTTGAAAATTATTTTTTAAACTTTTTGGCTCGTACAAGTATTAAATCATGAATTTCAACTGTTGAAAATTATTTTTTAAACTTTTTGGCTCGTAAAAATTTAAAATCATGAATTTCAACTCTTGAAAATTATTTTTTAAACTTTTTGGCTCGTACAAGTATTAAATCATGAATTTCAACTCTTGAAAATTATTTTTTAAACTTTTTGGCTCGTACAAGTATTAAATCATGAATTTCAACTCTTGAAAATTATTTTTTAAACTTTTTGCCTCGTACAAGTTTAAAAAATAATTAAAACTGTAAATGTTATTTGTAGGCTTTTTGGCTCGGACAAGTATTAAATCATGAATTTCAACTCTTGAAAATTATTTTTTAAGCCTTTTGGCGCGTACAATTTTTAAATCTTGAATTTCATTTCTTAAAAATTATTTTTTAAGCTTTTTGCCTAGTACAAGTTTAAAAAATAATTAAAACTGTTGAATGTTGTTTCTAAGCTTTTTAGCTCTCACAAGTATTAAATCATGAATTTCAACTCTTGAAAATTATTTTTTAAACTTTTTGGCTCGTACAAGTATTAAATAATGAATTTCAAACTCTTAAAAATTATTTTTTAAACTTTTTGCCTCGTACAAGTTTAAAAAATAATTAAAACTGTAAATGTTATTTGTAGGCTTTTTGGCTCGTACAAGTATTAAATAATGAATTTCAACTCTTGGAAATTATTTTTTAAACTTTTTGCCTCGTACAAGTTTAAAAAATAATTAAAACTGTTGAATATTATTTTTAAGCTTTTTGGCTCGTATAAGCATTAAATCCTGAATTTCAACTCTTGAAAATTATTTTTTAAGCTTTTTGCCTCGTACAAGTTTAAAAAATAATTAAAACTGTTGAATGTTGTTTCTAAGCTTTTTGGCTCGTACAAGTATTAAATCATGAATTTCAACTCTTGAAAATTATTTTTTAAACTTTTTGGCTCGTACAAGTATTAAATCATGAATTTCAACTCTTGAAAATTATTTTTTAAACTTTTTGGCTCGTACAAGTATTAAATCATGAATTTCAACTCTTGAAAATTATTTTTTAAACTTTTTGGCTCGTACAAGTATTAAATCATGAATTTCAACTCTTGAAAATTATTTTTTAAACTTTTTGGCTCGTACAAGTATTAAATCATGAATTTCAACTCTTGAAAATTATTTTTTAAACTTTTTGGCTCGTAAAAGTATTAAATCATGAATTTCAACTCTTGAAAATTATTTTTTAAACTTTTTGCCTCGTACAAGTATTAAATCATGAATTTCAACTCTTGAAAATTATTTTTTAAGCTTTTTGCCTCGTACAAGTTTAAAAAATAATTAAAATTGTTGAATGTTATTTTTAAACTTTTTGGCTCGTACAAGTATTAAATCATGAATTTCAACTCTTGAAAATTATTTTTTAAACTTTTTGGCTCGTACAAGTATTAAATCATGAATTTCAACTCTTGAAAATTATTTTTTAAACTTTTTGGCTCGTACAAGTATTAAATCATGAATTTCAACTGTTGAAAATTATTTTTTAAACTTTTTGGCTCGTAAAAATTTAAAATCATGAATTTCAACTCTTGAAAATTATTTTTTAAACTTTTTGGCTCGTAAAAGTATTAAATCATGAATTTCAACTCTTGAAAATTATTTTTTAAACTTTTTGGCTCGTACAAGTATTAAATCATGAATTTCAACTCTTGAAAATTATTTTTTAAACTTTTTGCCTCGTACAAGTTTAAAAAATAATTAAAACTGTAAATTTTATTTGTAGGCTTTTTGGCTCGGACAAGTATTAAATCATGAATTTCAACTCTTGAAAATTATTTTTTAAGCCTTTTGGCTCATACAATTAATAAGTCTTGAATTTCAACTCTTGAAAATTATTTTTTAAGCTTTTTGCCTAGTACAAGTTTAAAAAATAATTAAAACTGTTGAATGTTGTTTCTAAGCTTTTTAGCTCTTACAAGTATTAAATCATGAATTTCAACTCTTGAAAATTATTTTTTAAACTTTTTGGCTCGTACAAGTATTAAATAATGAATTTCAAACTCTTAAAAATTATTTTTTAAACTTTTTGCCTCGTACAAGTTTAAAAAATAATTAAAACTGTAAATGTTATTTGTAGGCTTTTTGGCTCGTACAAGTATTAAATCATGAATTTCAACTCTTGAAAATTATTTTTTAAACTTTTTGGCTCGTACAAGTTTAAAAAATAATTAAAACTGTTGAATATTATTTTTAAGCTTTTTGGCTCGTATAAGCATTAAATCCTGAATTTCAACTCTTGAAAATTATTTTTTAAGCTTTTTGCCTCGTACAAGTTTAAAAAATAATTAAAACTGTTGAATGTTGTTTCTAAGCTTTTTGGCTCGTACAAGTATTAAATCATGAATTTCAACTCTTGAAAATTATTTTTTAAACTTTTTGGCTCGTACAAGTATTAAATCATGAATTTCAACTCTTGAAAATTATTTTTTAAACTTTTTGGCTCGTACAAGTATTAAATCATGAATTTCAACTCTTGAAAATTATTTTTTAAACTTTTTGGCTCGTACAAGTATTAAATCATGAATTTCAACTCTTGAAAATTATTTTTTAAACTTTTTAGCTCGTACAAGTATTAAATCATGAATTTCAACTCTTGAAAATTATTTTTTAAACTTTTTGGCTCGTAAAAGTATTAAATCATGAATTTCAACTCTTGAAAATTATTTTTTAAACTTTTTGCCTCGTACAAGTATTAAATCATGAATTTCAACTCTTGAAAATTATTTTTTAAGCTTTTTGCCTCGTACAAGTTTAAAAAATAATTAAAATTGTTGAATGTTATTTTTAAACTTTTTGGCTCGTACAAGTATTAAATCATGAATTTCAACTCTTGAAAATTATTTTTTAAACTTTTTGGCTCGTACAAGTATTAAATCATGAATTTCAACTCTTGAAAATTATTTTTTAAACTTTTTGGCTCGTACAAGTATTAAATCATGAATTTCAACTGTTGAAAATTATTTTTTAAACTTTTTGGCTCGTAAAAATTTAAAATCATGAATTTCAACTCTTGAAAATTATTTTTTAAACTTTTTGGCTCGTACAAGTATTAAATCATGAATTTCAACTCTTGAAAATTATTTTTTAAACTTTTTGGCTCGTACAAGTATTAAATCATGAATTTCAACTCTTGAAAATTATTTTTTAAACTTTTTGCCTCGTACAAGTTTAAAAAATAATTAAAACTGTAAATGTTATTTGTAGGCTTTTTGGCTCGGACAAGTATTAAATCATGAATTTCAACTCTTGAAAATTATTTTTTAAGCCTTTTGGCTCGTACAATTAATAAATCTTGAATTTCAACTCTTAAAAATTATTTTTTAAGCTTTTTGCCTCGTACAAGTTTAAAAAATAATTAAAACTGTTGAATGTTGTTTCTAAGCTTTTTGGCTCTTACAAGTATTAAATCATGAATTTCAACTCTTGAAAATTATTTTTTAAACTTTTTGGCTCGTACAAGTATTAAATCATGAATTTCAACTCTTGAAAATTATTTTTTAAACTTTTTGCCTCGTACAAGTTTAAAAAATAATTAAAACTGTAAATGTTATTTGTAGGCTTTTTGGCTCGTACAAGTATTAAATCATGAATTTCAACTCTTGGAAATTATTTTTTAAACTTTTTGCCTCGTACAAGTTTAAAAAATAATTAAAACTGTTGAATATTATTTTTAAGCTTTTTGGCTCGTACAAGTATTAAATCATGAATTTCAACTCTTGAAAATTATTTTTTAAACTTTTTGCCTCGTACAAGTTTAAAAAATAATTAAAACTGTTGAATGTTGTTTCTAAGCTTTTTGGCTCGTACAAGTATTAAATCATGAATTTCAACTCTTGAAAATTATTTTTTAAACTTTTTGGCTCGTACAAGTATTAAATCATGAATTTCAACTCTTGAAAATTATTTTTTAAACTTTTTGGCTCGTACAAGTATTAAATCATGAATTTCAACTCTTGAAAATTGTTTTTTAAACTTTTTGGCTCGTACAAGTATTAAATCATGAATTTCAACTCTTAAAAATTATTTTTTAAACTTTTTGCCTCGTACAAGTTTAAAAAATAATTAAAACTGTTGAATGTTTATTTTAAGCTTTTTGGCTCGTATAAGTATTAAATCATGAATTTCAACTCTTGAAAATTATTTTTTAAACTTTTTGGCTCGTACAAGTATTAAATCATGAATTTCAACTCTTGAAAATTATGTTTTAAACTTTTTGCCTCGTACAAGTTTAAAAAGTAGGCTTTTTGGCTCGGACAAGTATTAAATCATGAATTTCAACTCTTGAAACTTATTTTTTAAACTTTTTGGCTCGTAAAAGTATTAAATCATGAATTTCAACTCTTGAAAATTATTTTTTAAACTTTTTGCCTCGTACAAGTTTAAAAAATAATTCAAACTGTTGAATATTATTTTTAAGCCTTTTGGCTCGTACAATTAATAAATCTTGAATTTCAACTCTTAAAAATTATTTTTTAAGCTTTTTGCCTCGTACAAGTTTAAAAAATAATTAAAACTGTTGAATGTTTTTTCTAAGCTTTTTAGCTCTTACAAGTATTAAATCATGAATTTCAACTCTTGAAAATTATTTTTTAAACTTTTTGGCTCGTACAAGTATTAAATCATGAATTTCAACTCTTGAAAATTATTTTTTAAACTTTTTGCTTCGTACAAGTTTAAAAAATAATTAAATCTGTAAATATTATTTGTAGGCTTTTTGGCTCGTACAAGTATTAAATCATGAATTTCAACTCTTGAAAATTATTTTTTAAACTTTTTGCCTCGTACAAGTTTAAAAAATAATTAAAACTGTTGAATATTATTTTTAAGCTTTTTGGCTCGTATAAGCATTAAATCCTGAATTTCAACTCTTGAAAATTATTTTTTAAGCTTTTTGCCTCGTACAAGTTTAAAAAATAATTAAAACTGTTGAATGTTGTTTCTAAGCTTTTGGCTCGTACAAGTATTAAATCATGAATTTCAACTCTTGAAAATTATTTTAAAACTTTTTGGCTCGTACAAGTATTAAATCATGAATTTCAACTCTTGAAAATTATTTTTTAAACTTTTTGGCTCGTACAAGTATTAAATCATGAATTTCAACTCTTGAAAATTATTTTTTAAACTTTTTGGCTCGTACAAGTATTAAATCATGAATTTCAACTCTTGAAAATTATTTTTTAAACTTTTTGGCTCGTACAAGTATTAAATCATGAATTTCAACTCTTGAAAATTATTTTTTAAACTTTTTGCCTCGTACAAGTTTAAAAAATAATTAAAACTGTAAATGTTATTTGTAGGCTTTTTGGCTCGGACAAGTATTAAATCATGAATTTCAACTCTTGAAAATTATTTTTTAAGCCTTTTGGCGCGTACAATTTTTAAATCTTGAATTTCATTTCTTAAAAATTATTTTTTAAGCTTTTTGCCTCGTACAAGTTTAAAAAATAATTAAAACTGTTGAATGTTGTTTCTAAGCTTTTTGGCTCGTACAAGTATTAAATCATGAATTTCAACTCTTGAAAATTATTTTTTAAACTTTTTGGCTCGTACAAGTATTAAATAATGAATTTCAACTCTTAAAAATTATTTTTTAAACTTTTTGCCTCGTACAAGTTTAAAAAATAATTAAAACTGTAAATGTTATTTGTAGGCTTTTTGGCTCGTACAAGTATTAAATCATGAATTTCAACTCTTGAAAATTATTTTTTAAACTTTTTGCCTCGTACAAGTTTAAAAAATAATTAAAACTGTTGAATATTATTTTTAAGCTTTTTGGCTCGTATAAGCATTAAATCATGAATTTCAACTCTTGAAAATTATTTTTTAAACTTTTTGCCTCGTACAAGTTTAAAAAATAATTAAAACTGTTGAATGTTGTTTCTAAGCTTTTTGGCTCGTACAAGTATTAAATCATGAATTTCAACTCTTGAAAATTATTTTTTAAACTTTTTGGCTCGTACAAGTATTAAATCATGAATTTCAACTCTTGAAAATTATTTTTTAAACTTTTTGGCTCGTACAAGTATTAAATCATGAATTTCAACTCTTGAAAATTGTTTTTTAAACTTTTTGGCTCGTACAAGTATTAAATCATGAATTTCAACTCTTAAAAATTATTTTTTAAACTTTTTGCCTCGTACAAGTTTAAAAAATAATTAAAACTGTTGAATGTTTATTTTAAGCTTTTTGGCTCGTATAAGTATTAAATCATGAATTTCAACTCTTGAAAATTATTTTTTAAGTATTTTGGCTCTGACAAATATTAAATCATGAATTTCAACTCTTGAAAATTATTTTTTAAACTTTTTGCCTCGTACAAGTTTAAAAAATATGTTATTTGTAGGCTTTTTGGCTCGGACAAGTATTAAATCATGAATTTCAACTCTTGAAACTTATTTTTTAAACTTTTTGGCTCGTAAAAGTATTAAATCATGAATTTCAACTCTTGAAAATTATTTTTTAAACTTTTTGCCTCGTACAAGTTTAAAAAATAATTCAAACTGTTGAATATTATTTTTAAGCCTTTTGGCTCGTACAATTAATAAATCTTGAATTTCAACTCTTAAAAATTATTTTTTAAGCTTTTTGCCTCGTACAAGTTTAAAAAATAATTAAAACTGTTGAATGTTTTTTCTAAGCTTTTTAGCTCTTACAAGTATTAAATCATGAATTTCAACTCTTGAAAATTATTTTTTAAACTTTTTGGCTCGTACAAGTATTAAATCATGAATTTCAACTCTTGAAAATTATTTTTTAAACTTTTTGCTTCGTACAAGTTTAAAAAATAATTAAATCTGTAAATATTATTTGTAGGCTTTTTGGCTCGTACAAGTATTAAATCATGAATTTCAACTCTTGAAAATTATTTTTTAAACTTTTTGCCTCGTACAAGTTTAAAAAATAATTAAAACTGTTGAATATTATTTTTAAGCTTTTTGGCTCGTATAAGCATTAAATCCTGAATTTCAACTCTTGAAAATTATTTTTTAAGCTTTTTGCCTCGTACAAGTTTAAAAAATAATTAAAACTGTTGAATGTTGTTTCTAAGCTTTTTGGCTCGTACAAGTATTAAATCATGAATTTCAACTCTTGAAAATTATTTTTTAAACTTTTTGGCTCGTACAAGTATTAAATCATGAATTTCAACTCTTGAAAATTATTTTAAAACTTTTTGGCTCGTACAAGTATTAAATCATGAATTTCAACTCTTGAAAATTGTTTTTTAAACTTTTTGGCTCGTAAAAGTATTAAATCATGAATTTCAACTCTTGAAAATTATTTTTTAAACTTTTTGCCTCGTACAAGTTTAAAAAATAATTAAAACTGTTGAATATTATTTTTAAGCCTTTTGGCTCGTACAATTAATAAATCTTGAATTTCAACTCTTAAAAATTATTTTTTAAGCTTTTTGCCTCGTACAAGTTTAAAAAATAATTAAAACTGTTGAATGTTTTTTCTAAGCTTTTTAGCTCTTACAAGTATTAAATCATGAATTTCAACTCTTGAAAATTGTTTTTTAAACTTTTTGGCTCGTACAAGTATTAAATCATGAATTTCAACTCTTAAAAATTATTTTTTAAACTTTTTGCCTCGTACAAGTTTAAAAAATAATTAAAACTGTTGAATGTTTATTTTAAGCTTTTTGGCTCGTATAAGTATTAAATCATGGATTTCAAGTCTTGAAAATTGTTTTTTAAACTTTTTGGCTCGTACAAGTATTAAATCATCAATTTCAACTCTTGAAAATTATTTTTTAAACTTTTTGCCTCGTACAAGTTTAAAAAATAATTAAAACTGTAAATGTTATTGTAGGCTTTTTGGCTCGGACAAGTTTAAAAAATAATTAAAACTGTTGAATGTTATTTTTAAATTTTTTTGCTCGTACAAGTATTAAATCATGAATTTCAACTCTTGAAAATTATTTTTTAAACTTTTTGGCTCGTACAAATATTAAATCATGAATTTCAACTCTTGAAAATTATTTTTTAAACTTTTTGGCTCGTACAAGTATTAAATCATGAATTTCAACTCTTGAAAATTGTTTTTTAAACTTTTTGGCTCGTACAAGTATTAAATCATCAATTTCAACTCTTGAAAATTGTTTTTTAAACTTTTTGGCTCGTACAAGTATTAAATCATCAATTTCAACTCTTGAAAATTATTTTTTAAACTTTTTGGCTCGGACAAGTTTAAAAAATAATTAAAACTGTTGAATGTTATTTTTAAATTTTTTGGCTCGTACAAGTATTAAATCATGAATTTCAACTCTTGAAAATTATTTTTTAAACTTTTTGGCTCGTACAAATATTAAATCATGAATTTCAACTCTTGAAAATTATTTTTTAAACTTTTTGGCTCGTACAAGTATTAAATCATGAATTTCAACTCTTGAAAATTGTTTTTTAAACTTTTTGGCTCGTACAAGTATTAAATCATCAATTTCAACTCTTGAAAATTATTTTTTAAACTTTTTGCCTCGTACAAGTTTAAAAAATAATTAAAACTGTAAATTTTTTTTCTAGGCTTTTTGGCACGGACAAGTATTAAATCATGAATTTCAACTCTTGAAAATTATTTTTTAAACTTTTTGGCTCGTACAAGTATTAAATCATGAATTTCAACTCTTGAAAATTATTTTTTAAACTTTTTGGCTCGTACAAGTATTAAATCATGAATTTCAACTCTTGAAAATTATTTTTTAAACTTTTTGGCTCGTACAAGTATTAAATCATGAATTTCAACTCTTGAAAATTGTTTTTTAAACTTTTTGGCTCGTACAAGTATTAAATCATCAATTTCAACTCTTGAAAATTATTTTTTAAACTTTTTGCCTCGTACAAGTTTAAAAAATAATTAAAACTGTAAATTTTTTTTCTAGGCTTTTTGGCACGGACAAGTATTAAATCATGAATTTCAACTCTTGAAAATTATTTTTTAAACTTTTTGGCTCGTACAAGTATTAAATCATGAATTTCAACTCTTGAAAATTATTTTTTAAACTTTTTGGCTCGTACAAGTATTAAATCATGAATTTCAACTCTTGAAAATTATTTTTTAAGCTTTTTGGCTCTGACAAGTATTAAATCATGAATTTCAACTCTTGAAAATTATTTTTTAAACTTTTTGCCTCGTACAAGTTTAAAAAATAATTAAAACTGTAAATTTTATTAGTAGGCTTTTTGGCTCGGACAAGTATTAAATCATGAATTTCAACTCTTGAAAATTATTTTTTAAACTTTTTGGCTCGTACAAGTATTAAATCATGAATTTCAACTCTTGAAAATTATTTTTTAAGCTTTTTGCCTCGTACAAGTTTAAAAAATAATTAAAACTGTTGAATGTTATTTTTAAACTTTTTGGCTCGTACAAGTATTAAATCATGAATTTCAACTCTTGAAAATTATTTTTTAAACTTTTTGGCTCGTACAAGTATTAAATCATGAATTTCAACTCTTGAAAATTATTTTTTAAACTTTTTGGCTCGTACAAGTATTAAATCATGAATTTCAACTCTTGAAAATTATTTTTTAAACTTTTTGGCTCGTACAAGTATTAAATCATGAATTTCAACTCTTGAAAATTATTTTTTAAACTTTTTGGCTCGTACAAGTATTAAATCATGAATTTCAACTCTTGAAAATTATTTTTTAAACTTTTTGGCTCGTACAAGTATTAAATCATGAATTTCAACTCTTGAAAATTATTTTTTAAGTATTTTGGCTCGTACAAGTATTAAATCATGAATTTCAACTCTTGAAAATTATTTTTTAAACTTTTTGCCTCGTACAAGTTTAAAAAATAATTAAAACTGTAAATGTTATTTGTAGGCTTTTTGGCTCGGACAAGTATTAAATCATGAATTTCAACTCTTGAAAATTATTTTTTAAACTTTTTGGCTCGTAAAAGTATTAAATCATGAATTTCAACTCTTGAAAATTATTTTTTAAACTTTTTGGCTCGTACAAGTATTAAATCATGAATTTCAACTCTTGAAAATTATTTTTTAAGCTTTTTGCCTCGTACAAGTTTAAAAAATAATTAAAACTGTTGAATGTTGTTTCTAAGCTTTTTGGCTCGTACAAGTATTAAATCATGAATTTCAACTCTTGAAAATTATTTTTTAAACTTTTTGGCTCGTACAAGTATTAAATCATGAATTTCAACTCTTGAAAATTATTTTTTAAACTTTTTGGCTCGTACAAGTATTAAATCATGAATTTCAACTCTTGAAAATTATTTTTTAAACTTTTTGGCTCGTACAAGTATTAAATCATGAATTTCAACTCTTGAAAATTATTTTTTAAACTTTTTGGCTCGTACAAGTATTAAATCATGAATTTCAACTCTTGAAAATTATTTTTTAAACTTTTTGGCTCGTACAAGTATTAAATCATGAATTTCAACTCTTGAAAATTATTTTTTAAACTTTTTGGCTCGTACAAGTATTAAATCATGAATTTCAACTCTTGAAAATTATTTTTTAAACTTTTTGCCTCGTACAAGTTTAAAAAATAATTAAAACTGTAAATTTTATTTCTAGGCTTTTTGGCACGGACAAGTATTAAATCATGAATTTCAACTCTTGAAAATTATTTTTTAAACTTTTTGGCTCGTACAAGTATTAAATCATGAATTTCAACTCTTGAAAATTATTTTTTAAACTTTTTGGCTCGTACAAGTATTAAATCATAAATTTCAACTCTTGAAAATTATTTTTTAAGCTTTTTGGCTCTGACAAGTATTAAATCATTTATTTCAACTCTTGAAAATTATTTTTTAAACTTTTTGCCTCGTTCAAGTTTAAAAAATAATTAAAACTGTAAATTTTATTAGTAGGCTTTTTGGCTCGGACAAGTATTAAATCATGAATTTCAACTCTTGAAAATTATTTTTTAAACTTTTTGGCTCGTACAAGTATTAAATCATGAATTTCAACTCTTGAAAATTATTTTTTAAGCTTTTTGCCTCGTACAAGTTTAAAAAATAATTAAAACTGTTGAATGTTGTTTCTAAGCTTTTTGGCTCTTACAAGTATTAAATCATGAATTTCAACTCTTGAAAATTATTTTTTAAGCTTTTTGGCTCTTACAAGTATTAAATCTTGAATTTCAACTCTTGAAAATTATTTTTTAAACTTTTTGCCTCGTACAAGTTTAAAAAATAATTAAAACTGTTGAATGTTATTTTTAAGCTTTTTGGCACGGACAAGTATTAAATCATGAATTTCAACTCTTGAAAATTATTTTTTAAACTTTTTGGCTCGTACAAGTATTAAATCATGAATTTCAACTCTTGAAAATTATTTTTTAAACTTTTTGGCTCGTACAAGTATTAAATTTTAAATTTCAACTCTTGAAAATTATTTTTTAAGCTTTTTGGCTCTGACAAGTATTAAATCATTTATTTCAACTCTTGAAAATTATTTTTTAAACCTTTTGCCTCGTACAAGATTAAAAAATAATTAAAACTGTAAATTTTATTAGTAGGCTTTTTGGCTCGGACAAGTATTAAATCATGAATTTCAACTCTTGAAAATTATTTTTTAAGCTTTTTGCCTCGTACAAGTTTAAAAAATAATTAAAACTGTTGAATGTTATTTTTAAACTTTTTGGCTCGTACAAGTATTAAATCATGAATTTCAACTCTTGAAAATTATTTTTTAAACTTTTTGGCTCGTACAAGTATTAAATCATGAATTTCAACTCTTGAAAATTATTTTTTAAACTTTTTGGCTCGTACAAATATTAAATCATGAATTTCAACTCTTGAAAATTATTTTTTAAACTTTTTGGCTCGTACAAGTATTCAATCATGAATTTCAACTCTTGAAAATTATTTTTTAAACTTTTTGGCTTCTACAAGTATTAAATCATGAATTTCAACTCTTGAAAATTATTTTTTAAACTTTTTGGCTCGTACAAGTATTAAATCATGAATTTCAACTCTTGAAAATCATTTTTTATACTTTTTGGCTCGTACAAGTATTAAATCATGAATTTCAACTCTTGAAAATTGTTTTTTAAACTTTTTGGCTCGTACAAGTATTAAATCATGAATTTCAACTCTTGAAAATTATTTTTTAAACTTTTTGCCTCGTACAAGTTTAAAAAATAATTAAAACTGTAAATGTTATTTGTAGGCTTTTTGGCTCGGACAAGTATTAAATCATGAATTTCAACTCTTGAAAATTATTTTTTAAACTTTTTGGCTCGTACAAGTATTAAATCATGAATTTCAACTCTTGAAAATTATTTTTTAAGCTTTTTGCCTCGTACAAGTTTAAAAAATAATTAAAACTGTTGAATGTTATTTTTAAACTTTTTGGCTCGTACAAGTATTAAATCATGAATTTCAACTCTTGAAAATTATTTTTTAAACTTTTTGGCTCGTACAAGTATTAAATCATGAATTTCAACTCTTGAAAATTATTTTTTAAACTTTTTGGCTCGTACAAGTATTAAATCATGAATTTCAACTCTTGAAAATTATTTTTTAAACTTTTTGGCTCGTACAAGTATTAAATCATAAATTTCAACTCTTGAAAATTATTTTTTAAGCTTTTTGGCTCTGACAAGTATTAAATCATTTATTTCAACTCTTGAAAATTATTTTTTAAACTTTTTGCCTCGTACAAGTTTAAAAAATAATTAAAACTGTAAATTTTATTAGTAGGCTTTTTGGCTCGGACAAGTATTAAATCATGAATTTCAACTCTTGAAAATTATTTTTTAAACTTTTTGGCTCGTACAAGTATTAAATCATGAATTTCAACTCTTGAAAATTATTTTTTAAGCTTTTTGCCTCGTACAAGTTTAAAAAATAATTAAAACTGTTGAATGTTATTTTTAAACTTTTTGGCTCGTACAAGTATTAAATCATGAATTTCAACTCTTGAAAATTATTTTTTAAACTTTTTGGCTCGTACAAGTATTAAATCATGAATTTCAACTCTTGAAAATTATTTTTTAAACTTTTTGGCTCGTACAAGTATTAAATCATGAATTTCAACTCTTGAAAATTATTTTTTAAACTTTTTGGCTCGTACAAGTATTAAATCATGAATTTCAACTCTTGAAAATTATTTTTTAAACTTTTTGGCTCGTACAAGTATTAAATCATGAATTTCAACTCTTGAAAATTATTTTTTAAACTTTTTGGCTCGTACAAGTATTAAATCATGAATTTCAACTCTTAAAAATTATTTTTTAAGCTTTTTGGCTCTGACAAGTATTAAATCATGAATTTCAACTCTTGAAAATTATTTTTTAAGTTTTTGCCTCGTACAAGTTTAAAAAATAATTAAAACTGTAAATTTTATTAGTAGGCTTTTTGGCTCGGACAAGTATTAAATCATGAATTTCAACTCTTGAAAATTATTTTTTAAACTTTTTGGCTCGTACAAGTATTAAATCATGAATTTCAACTCTTGAAAATTATTTTTTAAACTTTTTGGCTCGTACAATAAAACTGTTGAATGTTATTTTTAAACTTTTTGGCTCGTACAAGTATTAAATCATGAATTTCAACTCTTGAAAATTATTTTTTAAACTTTTTGGCTCGTACAAGTATTAAATCATGAATTTCAACTCTTGAAAATTATTTTTTAAACTTTTTGGCTCGTACAAGTATTAAATCATGAATTTCAACTCTTGAAAATTATTTTTTAAACTTTTTGGCTCGTACAAGTATTAAATCATGAATTTTAACTCTTGAAAATTATTTTTTAAACTTTTTGGCTCGTACAAGTATTAAATCATGAATTTCAACTCTTGAAAATTGTTTTTTAAACTTTTTGGCTCGTACAAGTATTAAATCATGAATTTCAACTCTTGAAAATTATTTTTTAAACTTTTTGCCTCGTACAAGTTTAAAAAATAATTAAAACTGTTGAATGTTATTTTTAAGCTTTTTGGCTCGTACAAGTATTAAATCATGAATTTCAACTCTTAAAAATTTTTTTTAAACTTTTTGCCTCGTACAAGTTTAAAAAATAATTAAAACTGTAAATGTTATTTGTAGGCTTTTTGGCTCGGACAAGTATTAAATCATGAATTTCAACTCTTGAAAATTATTTTTTAAACTTTTTGGCTCGTACAAGTATTAAATCATGAATTTCAACTCTTGAAAATTATTTTTTAAACTTTTTGGCTCGTACAAGTATTAAATCATGAATTTCAACTCTTAAAAATTATTTTTTAAGCTTTTTGGCTCTGACAAGTATTAAATCATGAATTTCAACTCTTGAAAATTATTTTTTAAGTTTTTGCCTCGTACAAGTTTAAAAAATAATTAAAACTGTAAATTTTATTAGTAGGCTTTTTGGCTCGGACAAGTATTAAATCATGAATTTCAACTCTTGAAAATTATTTTTTAAACTTTTTGGCTCGTACAAGTATTAAATCATGAATTTCAACTCTTGAAAATTATTTTTTAAGCTTTTTGCCTCGTACAAGTTTAAAAAATAATTAAAACTGTTGAATGTTATTTTTAAACTTTTTGGCTCGTACAAGTATTAAATCATGAATTTCAACTCTTGAAAATTATTTTTTAAACTTTTTGGCTCGTACAAATATTAAATCATGAATTTCAACTCTTGAAAATTATTTTTTAAACTTTTTGGCTCGTACAAGTATTAAATCATGAATTTCAACTCTTGAAAATTATTTTTTAAACTTTTTGGCTCGTACAAGTATTAAATCATGAATTTCAACTCTTGAAAATTATTTTTTAAACTTTTTGGCTCGTACAAGTATTAAATCATGAATTTCAACTCTTGAAAATCATTTTTTAAACTTTTTGGCTCGTACAAGTATTAAATCATGAATTTCAACTCTTGAAAATTATTTTTTAAACTTTTTGGCTCGTACAAGTATTAAATCATGAATTTCAACTCTTGAAAATTATTTTTTAAGCTTTTTGGCTCGTACAAGTATTAAATCATGAATTTCAACTCTTGAAAATTATTTTTTAAAATTTTTGGCTCGTACAAGTATTAAAAAATAATTAAAACTGTAAATGTTATTTGTAGGCTTTTTGGCTCGTACAAGTATTAAATCATGAATTTCAACTCTTGAAAATTATTTTTTAAACTTTTTGGCTCGTACAAGTATTAAATCATGAATTTCAACTCTTGAAAATTATTTTTTAAACTTTTTGGCTCGTACAAGTATTAAATCATGAATTTCAACTCTTGAAAATTATTTTTTAAACTTTTTGGCTCGTACAAGTATTAAATCATGAATTTCAACTCTTGAAAATTATTTTTTAAACTTTTTGGCTCGTACAAGTATTAAATCATGAATTTCAACTCTTGAAAATTATTTTTTAAACTTTTTGGCTCGTACAAGTATTAAATCATGAATTTCAACTCTTGAAAATTATTTTTTAAACTTTTTGCCTCGTACAAGTTTAAAAAATAATTAAAACTGTAAATGTTATTTGTAGGCTTTTTGGCTCGTACAAGTATTAAATCATGAATTTCAACTCTTGGAAATTATTTTTTAAACTTTTTCCCTCGTACAAGTTTAAAAAATAATTAAAACTGTTGAAAATTATTTTTTAAGCTTTTTGGCTCTGACAAGTATTAAATCATGAATTTCAACTCTTGAAAATTATTTTTTAAGCTTTTTGCCTCGTACAAGTTTAAAAAATAATTAAAACTGTTGAATGTTGTTTCTAAGCTTTTTGGCTCGTACAAGTATTAAATCATGAATTTCAACTCTTGAAAATTATTTTTTAAACTTTTTGGCTCGTACAAGTATTAAATCATGAATTTCAACTCTTGAAAATTATTTTTTAAACTTTTTGGCTCGTACAAGTATTAAATCATGAATTTCAACTCTTGAAAATTGTTTTTTAAACTTTTTGGCTCGTACAAGTATTAAATCATGAATTTCAACTCTTAAAAATTATTTTTTAAACTTTTTGCCTCGTACAAGTTTAAAAAATAATTAAAACTGTTGAATGTTTATTTTAAGCTTTTTGGCTCGTATAAGTATTAAATCATGAATTTCAACTCTTGAAAATTATTTTTTAAGTATTTTGGCTCTGACAAGTATTAAATCATGAATTTCAACTCTTGAAAATTATTTTTTAAACTTTTTGCCTCGTACAAGTTTAAAAAATAATTAAAACTGTAAATGTTATTTGTAGGCTTTTTGGCTCGGACAAGTATTAAATCATGAATTTCAACTCTTGAAAATTATTTTTTAAACTTTTTGGCTCGTACAAGTATTAAATCATGAATTTCAACTCTTGAAAATTATTTTTTAAACTTTTTGCCTCGTACAAGTTTAAAAAATAATTAAAACTGTTGAATATTATTTTTAAGCTTTTTGGCTCGTACAAGTATTAAATCATGAATTTCAACTCTTGAAAATTATTTTTTAAACTTTTTGGCTCGTACAAGTATTAAATCATGAATTTCAACTCTTGAAAATTATTTTTTAAACTTTTTGCCTCGTACAAGTTTAATAAATAATTAAAACTGTAAATGTTATTTGTAAGCTTTTTGGCTCGTACAAGTATTAAATCATGAATTTCAACTCTTGGAAATTATTTTTTAAACTTTTTCCCTCGTACAAGTTTAAAAAATAATTAAAACTGTTGAATGTTGTTTCTAAGCTTTTTGGCTCGTACAAGTATTAAATCATGAATTTCAACTCTTGAAAATTGTTTTTTAAACTTTTTGGCTCGTACAAGTATTAAATCATGAATTTCAACTCTTGAAAATTGTTTTTTAAACTTTTTGGCTCGTACAAGTATTAAATCATGAATTTCAACTCTTAAAAATTATTTTTTAAACTTTTTGCCTCGTACAAGTTTAAAAAATAATTAAAACTGTTGAATGTTTATTTTAAGCTTTTTGGCTCGTATAAGTATTAAATCATGAATTTCAACTCTTGAAAATTATTTTTTAAGTATTTTGGCTCTGACAAATATTAAATCATGAATTTCAACTCTTGAAAATTATTTTTTAAACTTTTTGCCTCGTACAAGTATTAAATCATGAATTTCAACTCTTGAAAATTATTTTTTAAACTTTTTGGCTCGTACAAGTATTAAATCATGAATTTCAACTCTTGAAAATTATTTTTTAAACTTTTTGGCTCGTACAAGTATTAAATCATGAATTTCAACTCTTGAAAATTATTTTTTAAACTTTTTGGCTCGTACAAGTATTAAATCATGAATTTCAACTCTTGAAAATTATTTTTAAACTTTTTGGCTCGTACAAGTATTAAATCATGAATTTCAACTCTTGAAAATTATTTTTTAAACTTTTTGCCTCGTACAAGTATTAAATCATGAATTAAAACTGTTGAATGTTATTTTTAAGCTTTTTGGCTCGTACAAGTATTAAATCATGAATTTCAACTCTTGAAAATTATTTTTTAAACTTTTTGGCTCGTACAAGTATTAAATCATGAATTTCAACTCTTGAAAATTATTTTTTAAACTTTTTGCCTCGTACAAGTTTAAAAAATAATTAAAACTGTTAAATATTATTTTTAAGCTTTTTGGCTCGTACAAGTATTAAATCATGAATTTCAACTCTTGAAAATTATTTTTTAAACTTTTTGCCTCGTACAAGTATTAAATCATGAATTTCAACTCTTGAAAATTATTTTTTAAACTTTTTGGCTCGTACAAGTATTAAATCATGAATTTCAACTCTTGAAAATTATTTTTTAAGCTTTTTGCCTCGTACAAGTTTAAAAAATAATTAAAACTGTTGAATGTTGTTTCTAAGCTTTTTGGCTCGTACAAGTATTAAATCATGAATTTCAACTCTTGAAAATTATTTTTTAAACTTTTTGCCTCGTACAAGTTTAAAAAATAATTAAAACTGTAAATGTTATTTTTAAACTTTTTGGCTCGTACAAGTATTAAATCATGAATTTCAACTCTTGAAAATTATTTTTTAAACTTTTTGCCTCGTACAAGTTTAAAAAATAATTAAAACTGTTGAATGTTGTTTCTAAGCTTTTTGGCTCGTACAAGTATTAAATCATGAATTTCAACTCTTGAAAATTATTTTTTAAACTTTTTGGCTCGTACAAGTATTAAATCATGAATTTCAACTCTTGAAAATTATTTTTTAAACTTTTTGGCTCGTACAAGTATTAAATCATGAATTTCAACTCTTAAAAATTATTTTTTAAACTTTTTGCCTCGTACAAGTTTAAAAAATAATTAAAACTGTTGAATGTTTATTTTAAGCTTTTTGGCTCGTATAAGTATTAAATCATGAATTTCAACTCTTGAAAATTATTTTTTAAGTATTTTGGCTCTGACAAATATTAAATCATGAATTTCAACTCTTGAAAATTATTTTTTAAACTTTTTGCCTCGTACAAGTTTAAAAAATAATTAAAACTGTAAATGTTATTTGTAGGCTTTTTGGCTCGGACAAGTATTAAATCATGAATTTCAACTCTTGAAAATTATTTTTTAAACTTTTTGGCTCGTACAAGTATTAAATCATGAATTTCAACTCTTGAAAATTATTTTTTAAACTTTTTGCCTCGTACAAGTATTAAATCATGAATTTCAACTCTTGAAAATTATTTTTTAAACTTTTTGGCTCGTACAAGTATTAACTCATGAATTTCAACTCTTGAATATTATTTTTTAAACTTTTTGCCTCGTACAAGTTTAAAAAATAATTAAAACTGTTGAATGTTTTTTCTAAGCTTTTTGGCTCTTACAAGTATTAAATCATGAATTTCAACTCTTGAAAATTATTTTTTAAACTTTTTGGCTCGTACAAGTATTAAATCATGAATTTCAACTCTTGAAAATTATTTTTTAAACTTTTTGGCTCGTACAAGTATTAAATCATGAATTTCAACTCTTGAAAATTATTTTTTAAGCTTTTTGGCTCGTACAAGTATTAAATCATGAATTTCAACTCTTGAAAATTATTTTTTAAACTTTTTGCCTCGTACAAGTTTAAAAAATAATTAAAACTGTAAATTTTATTAGTAGGCTTTTTGGCTCGGACAAGTATTAAATCATGAATTTCAACTCTTGAAAATTATTTTTTAAACTTTTTGGCTCGTACAAGTATTAAATCATGAATTTCAACTCTTGAAAATTATTTTTTAAGCTTTTTGCCTCGTACAAGTTTAAAAAATAATTAAAACTGTTGAATGTTATTTTTAAACTTTTTGGCTCGTACAAGTATTAAATCATGAATTTCAACTCTTGAAAATTATTTTTTAAACTTTTTGGCTCGTACAAGTATTAAATCATGAATTTCAACTCTTGAAAATTATTTTTTAAACTTTTTGGCTCGTACAAGTATTAAATCATGAATTTCAACTCTTGAAAATTATTTTTTAAACTTTTTGGCTCGTACAAGTATTAAATCATGAATTTCAACTCTTGAAAATTATTTTTTAAACTTTTTGGCTCGTACAAGTATTAAATCATGAATTTCAACTCTTGAAAATTATTTTTTAAACTTTTTGGCTCGTACAAGTATTAAATCATGAATTTCAACTCTTGAAAATTATTTTTTAAACTTTTTGGCTCGTACAAGTATTAAATCATGAATTTCAACTCTTGAAAATTATTTTTTAAACTTTTTGGCTCGTACAAGTATTAAATCATGAATTTTAACTCTTGAAAATTATTTTAAACTTTTTGCCTCGTACAAGTTTAAAAAATAATTAAAACTGTAAATGTTATTTGTAGGCTTTTTGGCTCGGACAAGTATTAAATCATGAATTTCAACTCTTGAAAATTATTTTTTAAACTTTTTGGCTCGTACAAGTATTAAATCATGAATTTCAACTCTTGAAAATTATTTTTTAAACTTTTTGGCTCGTACAAGTATTAAATCATGAATTTCAACTCTTGAAAATTATTTTTTAAACTTTTTGGCTCGTACAAGTATTAAATCATGAATTTCAACTCTTGAAAATTATTTTTTAAACTTTTTGGCTCGTACAAGTATTAAATCATGAATTTCAACTCTTGAAAATTATTTTTTAAACTTTTTGGCTCGTACAAGTATTAAATCATGAATTTCAACTCTTGAAAATTATTTTTTAAACTTTTTGCCTCGTACAAGTTTAAAAAATAATTAAAACTGTAAATGTTATTTGTAGGCTTTTTGGCTCGTACAAGTATTAAATCATGAATTTCAACTCTTGAAAATTATTTTTTAAACTTTTTGCCTCGTACAAGTATTAAAAAATCAATTAAAACTGTTGAATATTATTTTTAAGCTTTTTGGCTCGTACAAGTATTAAATCATGAATTTCAACTCTTGAAAATTATTTTTTAAACTTTTTGCCTCGTACAAGTATTAAAAAGAATTAAAACTGTTGAATGTTGTTTCAAAGCTTTTTGGCTCGTACAAGTATTAAATCATGAATTTCAACTCTTGAAAATTATTTTTTAAACTTTTTGGCTCGTACAAGTATTAAATCATGAATTTCAACTCTTGAAAATTATTTTTTAAACTTTTTGGCTCGTACAAGTATTAAATCATGAATTTCAACTCTTGAAAATTATTTTTTAAACTTTTTGGCTCGTACAAGTATTAAATCATGAATTTCAACTCTTGAAAATTATTTTTTAAACTTTTTGCCTCGTACAAGTTTAAAAAATAATTAAAACTGTTGAATGTTTATTTTAAGCTTTTTGGCTCGTATAAGTATTAAATCATGAATTTCAACTCTTGAAAATTATTTTTTAAGTATTTTGGCTCTGACAAATATTAAATCATGAATTTCAACTCTTGAAAATTATTTTTTAAACTTTTTGCCTCGTACAAGTTTAAAAAATAATTAAAACTGTAAATGTTATTTGTAGGCTTTTTGGCTCGGACAAGTATTAAATCATGAATTTCAACTCTTGAAAATTATTTTTTAAACTTTTTGGCTCGTACAAGTATTAAATCATGAATTTCAACTCTTGAAAATTATTTTTTAAACTTTTTGCCTCGTACAAGTTTAAAAAATATTTAAAACTGTTGAATATTATTTTTTAAGCTTTTTGGCTCGTACAAGTATTAAATCATGAATTTCAACTCTTGAAAATTATTTTTTAAACTTTTTGGCTCGTACAAGTATTAAATCATGAATTTCAACTCTTAAAAATTATTTTTTAAACTTTTTGCCTCGTACAAGTTTAATAAATAATTAAAACTGTTGAATGTTATTTTTAAGCTTTTTGGCTCGTACAAGTATTAAATCATGAATTTCAACTCTTGAAAATTATTTTTTAAGCTTTTTGCCTCGTACAAGTTTAAAAAATAATTAAAACTGTTGAATGTTGTTTCTAAGCTTTTTGGCTCGTACAAGTATTAAATCATGAATTTCAACTCTTGAAAATTATTTTTTAAACTTTTTGGCTCGTACAAGTATTAAATCATGAATTTCAACTCTTGAAAATTATTTTTTAAACTTTTTGGCTCGTACAAGTATTAAATCATGAATTTCAACTCTTGAAAATTATTTTTTAAACTTTTTGCCTCGTACAAGTTTAAAAAATAATTAAAACTGTTGAATGTTATTTTTAAGCTTTTTGGCTCGTATAAGTATTAAATCATGAATTTCAACTCTTGAAAATTATTTTTTAAGTATTTTGGCTCTGACAAGTATTAAATCATGAACTTCAACTCTTGAAAATTATTTTTTAAACTTTTTGCCTCGTACAAGTTTAAAAAATAATTAAAACTGTTGAATGTTGTTTCAAAGCTTTTTGGCTCGTACAAGTATTAAATCATGAATTTCAACTCTTGAAAATTATTTTTTAAACTTTTTGGCTCGTACAAGTATTAAATCATGAATTTCAACTCTTGAAAATTATTTTTTAAACTTTTTGGCTCGTACAAGTTTAAAAAATAATTAAAACTGTTGAATATTATTTTTAAGCTTTTTGGCTCGGACAAGTATTAAATCATGAATTTCAACTCTTGAAAATTATGTTTTAAACTTTTTGCCTCCTACAAGTTTAAAAAATAATTAAAACTGTTGAATGTTGTTTCTAAGCTTTTTGGCTCTTACAAGTATTAAATCATGAATTTCAACTCTTGAAAATTATTTTTTAAACTTTTTGGCTCGTACAAGTATTAAATCATGAATTTCAACTCTTGAAAATTATTTTTTAAGCTTTTTGCCTCGTACAAGTTTAAAAAATAATTAAAACTGTTGAATGTTATTTTTAAGCTTTTTGGCCCGTAAAAGTATTAAATCATGAATTTCAACTCTTGAAAATTATTTTTTAAACTTTTTGCCTCGTACAAGTTTAAAAAATAATTAAAACTGTTGAATATTATTTTTAAGCTTTTTGGCTCGTACAAGTATTAAATCATGAATTTCAACTCTTGAAAATTATTTTTTAAACTTTTTGGCTCGTACAAGTATTAAATCATGAATTTCAACTCTTGAAAATTATTTTTTAAACTTTTTGGCTCGTACAAGTATTAAATCATGAATTTCAACTCTTGAAAATTATTTTTTAAACTTTTTGGCTCGTACAAGTATTAAATCATGAATTTCAACTCTTGAAAATTATTTTTTAAACTTTTTGCCTCGTACAAGTATTAAAAAATAATTAAAACTGTTCAATGTTATTTTTAAACTTTTTGGCTCGTACAAGTATTAAATCATGAATTTCAACTCTTGAAAATTATTTTTTAAACTTTTTGCCTCGTACAAGTTTAAAAAATAATTAAAACTGTTGAATATTATTTTTAAGCTTTTTGGCTCGTATAAGTATTAAATCATGAATTTCAACTCTTGAAAATTATTTTTTAAGCTTTTTGCCTCGTACAAGTTTAAAAAATAATTAAAACTGTTGAATGTTGTTTCTAAGCTTTTTGGCTCGTACAAGTATTAAATCATGAATTTCAACTCTTGAAAATTATTTTTTAAACTTTTTGGCTCGTACAAGTATTAAATCATGAATTTCAACTCTTGAAAATTATTTTTTAAACTTTTTGGCTCGTACAAGTATTAAATCATGAATTTCAACTCTTGAAAATTATTTTTTAAACTTTTTGGCTCGTACAAGTATTAAATCATGAATTTCAACTCTTGAAAATTATTTTTTAAACTTTTTGCCTCGTACAAGTTTAAAAAATAATTAAAACTGTTGAATGTTGTTTCAAAGCTTTTTGGCTCGTACAAGTATTAAATCATGAATTTCAACTCTTGAAAATTATTTTTTAAGCTTTTTGGCTCGTACAAGTATTAAATCATGAATTTCAACTCTTGAAAATTATTTTTTAAACTTTTTGCTTCGTACAAGTTTAAAAAATAATTAAATCTGTAAATATTATTTGTAGGCTTTTTGGCTCGTACAAGTATTAAATCATGAATTTCAACTCTTGGAAATTATTTTTTAAACTTTTTGGCTCGTACAAGTATTAAATCATGAATTTCAACTCTTGAAAATTATTTTTTAAACTTTTTGGCTCGTACAAGTATTAAATCATGAATTTCAACTGTTGAAAATTATTTTTTAAGCTTTTTGGCTCGTACAAGTATTAAATCATGAATTTCAACTCTTGAAAATTATTTTTTAAACTTTTTGGCTCGTACAAGTATTAAATCATGAATTTCAACTCTTGAAAATTATTTTTTAAACTTTCTGCCTCGTACAAGTTTAAAAAATATTTAAAACTGTAAATGTTATTTGTAGGCTTTTTGGCTTGTACAAGTATTAAATCATGAATTTCAACTCTTGAAAATTATTTTTTAAGCTTTTTGCCTCGTACAAGTTTAAAAAATAATTAAAACTGTTGAATGTTGTTTCTAAGCTTTTTGGCTCGTACAAGTATTAAATCATGAATTTCAACTCTTGAAAATTATTTTTTAAACTTTTTGGCTCGTACAAGTATTAAATCATGAATTTCAACTCTTGAAAATTGTTTTTTAAACTTTTTGGCTCGTACAAGTATTAAATCATGAATTTCAACTCTTAAAAATTATTTTTTAAACTTTTTGCCTCGTACAAGTTTAAAAAATAATTAAAACTGTTGAATGTTTATTTTAAGCTTTTTGGCTCGTATAAGTATTAAATCATGAATTTCAACTCTTGAAAATTATTTTTTAAGCTTTTTGCCTCGTACAAGTATTAAATCATGAATTTCAACTCTTGAAAATTATTTTTTAAACTTTTTGCCTCGTACAAGTTTAAAAAGTAATTAAAACTGTTGAATGTTGTTTCAAAGCTTTTTGGCTCGTACAAGTATTAAATCATGAATTTCAACTCTTGAAAATTATTTTTTAAACTTTTTGGCTCGTACAAGTATTAAATCATGAATTTCAACTCTTGAAAATTATTTTTTAAACTTTTTGGCTCGTACAAGTTTTAAATCATGAATTTCAACTCTTGAATATTATTTTTTAAACTTTTTGGCTCGTACAAGTATTAAATCATGAATTTCAACTCTTGAAAATTATTTTTTAAGCTTTTTGCCTCGTACAAGTTTAAAAAATAATTAAAACTGTTGAATGTTATTTTTAAGCTTTTTGGCTCTTACAAGTATTAAATCATGAATTTCAACTCTTGAAAATTATTTTTTAAACTTTTTGGCTCGTACAAGTATTAAATCATGAATTTCAACTCTTGAAAATCATTTTTTAAACTTTTTGGCTCGTACAACTTTTTGGCTCGTACAAGTATTAAATCATGAATTTCAACTCTTGAAAATTATTTTTTAAACTTTTTGCCTCGTACAAGTTTAAAAAATAATTAAAACTGTTGAATATTATTTTTAAGCTTTTTGGCTCGTACAAGTATTAAATCATGAATTTCAACTCTTGAAAATTATTTTTTAAGCTTTTTGCCTCGTACAAGTTTAAAAAATAATTAAAACTGTTGAATGTTGTTTCTAAGCTTTTTGGCTCGTACAAGTATTAAATCATGAATTTCAACTCTTAAAAATTATTTTTTAAACTTTTTGCCTCGTACAAGTTTAAAAAATAATTAAAACTGTAAATGTTATTTTTAAGCTTTTTGGCTCGTACAAGTATTAAATCATGAATTTCAACTCTTGAAAATTATTTTTTAAGCTTTTTGCCACGTACAAGTTTAAAAAATAATTAAAACTGTTGAATGTTGTTTCTAAGCTTTTTGGCTCGTACAAGTATTAAATCATGAATTTCAACTCTTGAAAATTATTTTTTAAACTTTTTGGCTCGTACAAGTATTAAATCATGAATTTCAACTCTTGAAAATTGTTTTTTAAACTTTTTGGCTCGTACAAGTATTAAATCATGAATTTCAACTCTTGAAAATTATTTTTTAAACTTTTTGCCTCGTACAAGTTTAAAAAATAATTAAAACTGTTGAATGTTTATTTTAAGCTTTTTGGCTCGCACAAGTATTAAATCATGAATTTCAACTCTTGAAAATTATTTTTTAAGCTTTTTGGCTCGTACAAGTATTAAATCATGAATTTCAACTCTTGAAAATTATTTTTTAAACTTTTTGCCTCGTACAAGTTTAAAAAATAATTAAAACTGTTGAATGATGTTTCTAAGCTTTTTGGCTCGGACAAGTATTAAATCATGAATTTCAACTCTTGAAAATTATTTTTTAAACTTTTTGGCTCGTACAAGTATTAAATCATGAATTTCAACTCTTGAAAATTATTTTTTAAACTTTTTGCCTCGTACAAGTTTAAAAAATAATTAAAACTGTTGAATATTATTTTTAAGCTTTTTGGCTCGTACAATTATTAAATCATGAATTTCAACTCTTGAAAATTATTTTTTAAGCTTTTTGCCTCGTACAAGTCTAAAAAATAATTAAAACTGTTGAATGTTATTTCTAAGCTTTTTGGCTCGTACAAGTATTAAATCATGAATTTCAACTCTTGAAAATTATTTTTTAAACTTTTTGGCTCGTACAAGTATTAAATCATGAATTTCAACTCTTGAAAATTATTTTTTAAACTTTTTGCTTCGTACAAGTATTAAAAAATGAATTTCAAATCTGTAAATATTATTTTTAAGCTTTTTGGCTCGTACAAGTATTAAATCATGAATTTCAACTCTTGAAAATTATTTTTTAAACTTTTTGCCTCGTACAAGTTTAAAAAATAATTAAAACTGTTGAATGTTATTTTTAAGCTTTTTGCCTCGTACAAGTATTAAATCATGAATTTCAACTCTTGAAAATTATTTTTTAAACTTTTTGCCTCGTACAAGTTTAAAAAATAATTAAAACTGTTGAATGTTGTTTCAAAGCTTTTTGGCTCGTACAAGTATTAAATCATGAATTTCAACTCTTGAAAATTATTTTTTAAGCTTTTTGCCTCGTACAAGTTTAAAAAATAATTAAAACTGTTGAATGTTATTTTTAAACTTTTTGGCTCGTACAAGTATTAAATCATGAATTTCAACTCTTGAAAATTATTTTTTAAACTTTTTGCCTCGTACAAGTTTAAAAAATAATTAAAACTGTTGAATGTTATTTTTAAACTTTTTGGCTCGTACAAGTATTAAATCATGAATTTCAACTCTTGAAAATTATTTTTTAAACTTTTTGGCTCGTACAAGTATTAAATCATGAATTTCAACTCTTGAAAATTATTTTTTAAACTTTTTGGCTCGTACAAGTATTAAATCATGAATTTCAACTCTTGAAAATTATTTTTTAAACTTTTTGCCACGTACAAGTATTAAAAAATGAATTAAAACTGTTGAATGTTATATTTTAAGCTTTTTGGCTCGTACAAGTATTAAATCATGAATTTCAACTCTTGAAAATTATTTTTTAAGCTTTTTGGCTCGTACAAGTATTAAATCATGAATTTCAACTCTTGAAAATTATTTTTTAAACTTTTTGCCTCGTACAAGTTTAAAAAATAATTAAAACTGTAAATGTTATTTGTAGGCTTTTTGGCTTGTACAAGTATTAAATCATGAATTTCAACTCTTGAAAATTATTTTTTAAACTTTTTGGCTCGTACAAGTATTAAATCATGAATTTCAACTCTTGAAAATTATTTTTTAAACTTTTTGCCTCGTACAAGTTTAAAAAATAATTAAAACTGTTGAATATTATTTTTAAGCTTTTTGGCTCGTACAAGTATTAAATCATGAATTTCAACTCTTGAAAATTATTTTTTAAGCTTTTTGCCTCGTACAAGTTTAAAAAGTAATTAAAACTGTTGAATGTTGTTTCAAAGCTTTTTGGCTCGTACAAGTATTAAATCATGAATTTCAACTCTTGAAAATTATTTTTTAAACTTTTTGGCTCGTACAAGTATTAAATCATGAATTTCAACTCTTGAAAATTATTTTTTAAACTTTTTGCTTCGTACAAGTATTAAATCATGAATTTCAACTCTGTAAATATTATTTTTAAACTTTTTGGCTCGTACAAGTATTAAATCATGAATTTCAACTCTTGAAAATTATTTTTTAAACTTTTTGCCTCGTACAAGTTTAAAAAATAATTAAAACTGTTGAATATTATTTTTAAGCTTTTTGGCTCGTATAAGCATTAAATCCTGAATTTCAACTCTTGAAAATTATTTTTTAAGCTTTTTGCCTCGTACAAGTTTAAAAAATAATTAAAACTGTTGAATGTTGTTTCTAAGCTTTTTGGCTCGTACAAGTATTAAATCATGAATTTCAACTCTTGAAAATTATTTTTTAAACTTTTTGGCTCGTACAAGTATTAAATCATGAATTTCAACTCTTGAAAATTATTTTTTAAACTTTTTGGCTCGTACAAGTATTAAATCATGAATTTCAACTCTTGAAAATTATTTTTTAAACTTTTTGGCTCGTACAAGTATTAAATCATGAATTTCAACTCTTGAAAATTATTTTTTAAACTTTTTGGCTCGTACAAGTATTAAATCATGAATTTCAACTCTTGAAAATTATTTTTTAAACTTTTTGGCTCGTACAAGTATTAAATCATGAATTTCAACTCTTGAAAATTATTTTTTAAACTTTTTGCCTCGTACAAGTATTAAATCATGAATTTCAACTCTTGAATGTTATTTTTAAGCTTTTTGGCTCGTATAAGTATTAAATCATGAATTTCAACTCTTGAAAATTATTTTTTAAGTATTTTGGCTCTGACAAGTATTAAATCATGAACTTCAACTCTTGAAAATTATTTTTTAAACTTTTTGCCTCGTACAAGTTTAAAAAATAATTAAAACTGTACATGTTATTTGTAGGCTTTTTGGCTCGGACAAGTATTAAATCATGAATTTCAACTCTTGAAAATTATTTTTTAAACTTTTTGGCTCGTAAAAGTATTAAATCATGAATTTCAACTCTTGAAAATTATTTTTTAAACTTTTTGCCTCGTACAAGTTTAAAAAATAATTAAAACTGTTGAATATTATTTTTAAGCTTTTTGGCTCGTATAAGCATTAAATCCTGAATTTCAACCCTTGAAAATTATTTTTTAAGCTTTTTGCCTCGTACAAGTTTAAAAAATAATTAAAACTGTTGAATGTTGTTTCTAAGCTTTTTGGCTCGTACAAGTATTAAATCATGAATTTCAACTCTTGAAAATTATTTTTTAAACTTTTTGGCTCGTACAAGTATTAAATCATGAATTTCAACTCTTGAAAATTATTTTTTAAACTTTTTGGCTCGTACAAGTATTAAATCATGAATTTCAACTCTTGAAAATTATTTTTTAAACTTTTTGGCTCGTACAAGTATTAAATCATGAATTTCAACTCTTGAAAATTATTTTTTAAACTTTTTGGCTCGTACAAGTATTAAATCATGAATTTCAACTCTTAAAAATTATTTTTTAAGCTTTTTGGCTCGTACAAGTTTCAAAACAAATCAATTTAAACTGTTGAATGTTATATTTAAGCTTTTTGGCTCTTACAAGTATTAAATCATGAATTTCAACTCTTGAAAATTATTTTTTAAACTTTTTGGCTCGTACAAGTATTAAATCATGAATTTCAACTCTTGAAAATTATTTTTTAAACTTTTTGCCTCGTACAAGTTTAAAAAATAATTAAAACTGTTGAATGTTTATTTTAAGCTTTTTGGCTCGTATAAGTATTAAATCATGAATTTCAACTCTTGAAAATTATTTTTTAAGTATTTTGGCTCTGACAAATATTAAATCATGAATTTCAACTCTTGAAAATTATTTTTTAAACTTTTTGGCTCGTACAAGTATTAAATCATGAATTTCAACTCTTGAAAATTATTTTTTAAACTTTTTGGCTCGTACAAGTATTAAATCATGAATTTCAACTCTTGAAAATTATTTTTTAAACTTTTTGGCTCGTACAAGTATTAAATCATGAATTTCAACTCTTGAAAATTATTTTTTAAACTTTTTGGCTCGTACAAGTATTAAATCATGAATTTCAACTCTTGAAAATTATTTTTTAAACTTTTTGGCTCGTACAAGTATTAAATCATGAATTTCAACTCTTGAAAATTATTTTTTAAACTTTTTGGCTCGTACAAGTATTAAATCATGAATTTCAACTCTTGAAAATTATTTTTTAAACTTTTTGGCTCGTACAAGTATTAAATCATGAATTTCAACTCTTGAAAATTATTTTTTAAACTTTTTGGCTCTGACAAGTATTAAATCATGAATTTCAACTCTTGAAAATTATTTTTTAAACTTTTTGCCTCGTACAAGTTTAAAAAATGATTAAAACTGTTGAATATTATTTTTAAGCCTTTTGGTTCGTACAAGTATTAAATCATGAATTTCAACTCTTGAAAATTATTTTTTAAGCTTTTTGCCTCGTACAAGTTTAAAAAATAATTAAAACTGTTCAATGTTATTTTTAAACTTTTTGGCTCGTACAAGTATTAAATCATGAATTTCAACTCTTGAAAATTATTTTTTAAACTTTTTGGCTCGTACAAGTATTAAATCATGAATTTCAACTCTTGAAAATTATTTTTTAAACTTTTTGCCTCGTACAAGTTTAAAAAATAATTAAAACTGTTGAATATTATTTTTAAGCTTTTTGGCTCGTATAAGCATTAAATCATGAATTTCAACTCTTGAAAATTATTTTTTAAGCTTTTTGCCTCGTACAAGTTTAAAAAATAATTAAAACTGTTGAATGTTGTTTCTAAGCTTTTTGGCTCGTACAAGTATTAAATCATGAATTTCAACTCTTGAAAATTATTTTTTAAACTTTTTGGCTCGTACAAGTATTAAATCATGAATTTCAACTCTTGAAAATTATTTTTTAAACTTTTTGGCTCGTACAAGTATTAAATCATGAATTTCAACTCTTGAAAATTGTTTTTTAAACTTTTTGGCTCGTACAAGTATTAAATCATGAATTTCAACTCTTGAAAATTATTTTTTAAACTTTTTGCCTCGTACAAGTTTAAAAAATAATTAAAACTGTTGAATATTATTTTTAAGCTTTTTGGCTCGTACAAGTATTAAATCATGAATTTCAACTCTTGAAAATTATTTTTTAAGCTTTTTGCCTCGTACAAGTTTAAAAAATAATTAAAACTGTTGAATGTTGTTTCTAAGCTTTTTGGCTCGTACAAGTATTAAATCATGAATTTCAACTCTTGAAAATTATTTTTTAAACTTTTTGGCTCGTACAAGTATTAAATCATGAATTTCAACTCTTGAAAATTATTTTTTAAACTTTTTGCCTCGTACAAGTTTAAAAAATAATTAAAACTGTTGAATATTATTTTTAAGCCTTTTGGCTCGTACAATTAATAAATCTTGAATTTCAACTCTTGAAAATTATTTTTTAAACTTTTTGCCTCGTACAAGTATTAAATCATGAATTTCAATTCTTGAAAATTAATTTTTAGGCTTTTTGGCTCGTACAAGTATTAAATCATGAATTTGAACTCTTGAAACATATTTTTTAAGCTTTTTGGCTCGTACAAGTATTAAATAATGAATGTTAACTCTTGAAAATTATTTTTAAAGCTTTTTGGCTCGTACAAGTTTAAAAAATAATTAAAACTGTTGAACGTTATTTTTAAGCTTTTTGGCTAGTACAAGTATTAAATCATGAATTTTAATTCTTTAAAATTATTTTTGAATCTTTTTGGCTCGTACAAGTATTAAATCATGAATTTGAACTCTTGAAAATTATTTTTTAACCTTTATGGCTCGTACGAGTTGAAAAAATAATTAAGACTGTTTAATGTTATTTTTAAGCTTTTTGGCTCGTATAAATAGTAAATCATGAATTTCAACTCTTGAAAATTGTTTTTTAAGCTTTTTGGCTCGTACAAGTTTAAAAAATAATTAAAACTGCTGAATATTATTATTAAGCTTTTTGGCTCGTACAAGTATTAAATCATGAATTTCAACTCTTGAAAATTATTTTTTAAACTTTTTGGCTCGTACAAGTATTAAATCATGAATTTCAATTCTTGAAAATTAATTTTTAAGCTTTTTGGCTCGTACAAGTATTAAATCATGAATTTGAACTCTTGAAACATATTTTTTAAGCTTTTTGGCTCGTACAAGTATTAAATAATGAATTTTAACTCTTGAAAATTATTTTTAAAGCTTTTTGGCTCGTACAAGTTTAAAAAATAATTAAAACTGTTGAATGTTATTTTTAAGCTTTTTGGCTCGTACAAGTATTAAATCGTGAATTTCAACTCTTGAAACATATTTTTTAAGCTTTTTGGCTAGTACAAGTATTAAATCATGAATTTTAATTCTTTAAAATTATTTTTGAATCTTTTTGGCTCGTACAAGTATTAAATCATGAATTTGAACTCTTGAAAATTATTTTTTAACCTTTATGGCTCGTACGAGTTGAAAAAATAATTAAGACTGTTTAATGTTATTTTTAAGCTTTTTGGCTCGTATAAATAGTAAATCATGAATTTCAACTCTTGAAAATTGTTTTTTAAGCTTTTTGGCTCGTACAAGTTTAAAAAATAATTAAAACTGCTGAATATTATTATTAAGCTTTTTGGCTCGTACAAGTATTAAATCGTAAATTTCAACTCTTGAAAATTATTTTTTAAGCTTTTTGGCTCGTACAAGTTTAAAAAATAATTAAAACTGTTGGATGTTATTTTTTAAGCTTTTTGGCTCGTACAAGTATTAAATCATGAATTTCAATTCTTGAAAATTAATTTTTAAGCTTTTTGGCTCGTACAAGTATTAAATCATGAATTTCAACTCTTGAAAATTATTTTTTAAACTTTTTGGCTCGTACAAGTATTAAATCATGAATTTCAACTCTTGAAAATTATTTTTTAAGCTTTTTGGCTCGTACAAGTATTAAATAATGAATTTTAACTCTTGAAAATTATTTTTAAAGCTTTTTGGCTCGTACAAGTTTAAAAAATAATTAAAACTGTTGAATGTTATTTTTAAGCTTTTTGGCTCGTACAAGTATTAAATCGTAAATTTCAACTCTTGAAAATTATTTTTTAAGCTTTTTGGCTCGTACAAGTATTAAATCATGAATTTCAAATCTTCGAACATATTTTTAAGCTTTTTGGCTCGTACAAGTATTAAATCATGAATTTGGTTTTGAAAACTAATTTTTAAGGTTTTTGCCTCGTACAAGTATTAAATCATGAATTTCGTCTTGAAAATTATTTTTTAAGCTTTTTGGCTCGTACAAGTATTAAATCGTAAATTTCAACTCTTGAAAATTATTTTTTATGCTTTTTGGCTCGTACAAGTTTAAAAAATAATTAAAACTGTTGAGTGTTATTTTTAAGCTTTTTGCCTCGTACAAGTTTAAAAAATAATTAAAACTGTTGAATGTTATTTTTATTGGCTCGTACAAGTATTAATTCATGAAATTCAACTCTTGAAAATTATTTTTTAACCTTTATGGCTCGTACAAGTTTAAAAAATAATTAAAACAGTTGAATGTTATTTTTAAGCTTTTTGGCTCGTACAAGTATTTAATCCTGAATTTCAATTCTTGAAAATTATTTTTTAAGCTTTTTTTCTCGTACGAGTTTAAAAAATAATTAAAACTGTTGAATGTTATATTTAAGCTTTTTGGCTCGTACAAGTATTAAATCATGAATTTCAACTCTTGACAATTATTTTTTAAGCTTTTTGGCTCGTACAAGTATTAAATAATGAATTTCAATTATTGAAAATAATTTTTTAAGCTTTTTGCCTCGTACAAGTTTAAAAAATAATTAAAACTGCTGAATATTATTATTAAGCTTTTTGGCTCGTACAAGTATTAAATCTTGAATTTCAATTCTTGAAAATTAATTTTTAAGCTTTTTGGCTCGTACAAGTATTAAATCATGAATTTCAACTCTTGAAACATATTTTTAAGCTTTTTGGCTCATACAAGTATTAAATCATGAATTTGAACTCTTGAAACATATTTTTTAAGCTTTTTGGCTCGTACAAGTATTAAATAATGAATTTTAACTCTTGAAAATTATTTTTTAAGCTTTTCGGCTCGTACAAGTTTAAAAAATAATTAAAACTGTTGAATGTTATTTTTAAGCTTTTTGGCTCGTACAAGTATTAAATCATGAATTTCAACTCTTGAAAATTAATTTTTAGGCTTTTTGGCTCGTACAAGTATTAAATCATGAAATTGAACTCTTGAAAAATATTTTTTAACCTTTATGGCTCGTACGAATTGAAAAAATAATTAAGACTGTTTAATGTTATTTTTAAGCTTTTTGGCTCGTATAAATAGTAAATCATGAATTTCAACTCTTGAAAATTGTTTTTAAGCTTTTTGGCTCGTACAAGTTTAAAAAATAATTAAAACTGCTGAATATTATTATTAAGCTTTTTGGCTCGTACAAGTATTAAATCATGAATTTCAATTCTTGAAAATTAATTTTTAAGCTTTTTGGCTCGTACAAGTATTAAATCATGAATTTCAACTCTTGAAAATTATTTTTTAAACTTTTTGGCTCGTACAAGTATTAAATCATGAATTTCAACTCTTGAAAATTGTTTTTTAAACTTTTTGCCTCGTACAAGTTTAAAAAATAATTAAAACTGTTGAATATTATTTTTAAGCTTTTTGGCTCGTATAAGCATTAAATCCTGAATTTCAACTCTTGAAAATTATTTTTTAAGCTTTTTGCCTCGTACAAGTTTAAAAAATAATTAAAACTGTTGAATGTTGTTTCTAAGCATTTTGGCTCGTACAAGTATTAAATCATGAATTTCAACTCTTGAAAATTATTTTTTAAACTTTTTGCCTCGTACAAGTTTAAAAAATAATTAAAACTGTTGAATGTTATTTTTAAGCTTTTTGGCTCTTACAAGTATTAAATCATGAATTTCAACTCTTGAAAATTATTTTTTAAACTTTTTGGCTCGTACAAGTATTAAATCATGAATTTCAACTCTTGAAAATTATTTTTTAAACTTTTTGGCTCGTACAAGTTTAAAAATTAATTAAAACTGTTGAATATTATTTTTAAGCTTTTTTTCACGTACAAATATTAAATCATGAATTTCAACTCTTGAAAATTATTTTTTAAGCTTTTTGGCTCGTACAAGTTTAAAAAATAATTAAAACTGTTGAATGTTATTTTTAAGCTTTTTGGCTCGTACAAGTATTAAATCATGAATTTCAACTCTTGAAAATTATTTTTTAAACTTTTTGGCTCGTACAAGTATTAAATCATGAATTTCAACTCTTGAAAATTAATTTTTAATTTTTTTGGCTCGTACAAGTATTAAATCATGAATTTCAACTCTTGAAAATTATTTTTTAAGCTTTTTGCCTCGTACAAGTTTAAAAAATAATTAAAACTGTTGAATATTATTTTTAAGCTTTTTGGCTCGTACAAGTATTAAATCATGAATTTCAACTCTTGAAAATTATTTTTTAAGCTTTTTGCCTCGTACAAGTTTAAAAAATAATTAAAACTGTTGAATGTTTTTACTAAGCTTTTTGGCTCGTACAAGTATTAAATCATGAATTTCAACTCTTGAAAATTATTTTTTAAGCTTTTTGGCTCGTACAAGTATTAAATCATGAATTTCAACTCTTGAAACATATTTTTAAGCTTTTTGGCTCGTACAAGTATTAAATCATGAATTTCAACTCTTGAAAATTATTTTTTAAACTTTTTGGCTCGTACAAGTATTAAATCATGAATTTCAACTCTTGAAAATTATTTTTTAAACTTTTTGGCTCGTACAAGTATTAAATCATGAATTTCAACTCTTGAAAATTATTTTTTAAACTTTTTGGCTCGTACAAGTATTAAATCATGAATTTCAACTCTTGAAAATTATTTTTTAAACTTTTTGGCTCGTACAAGTATTAAATCATGAATTTCAACTCTTGAAAATTATTTTTTAAGCTTTTTGCCTCGTACAAGTTTAAAAAATAATTAAAACTGTTCAATGTTATTTTTAAACTTTTTGGCTCGTACAAGTATTAAATCATGAATTTCAATTCTTGAAAATTAATTTTTAAGCTTTTTGGCTCGTACAAGTATTAAATCATGAATTTCAACTCTTGAAACATATTTTTAAGCTTTTTGGCTCATACAAGTATTAAATCATGAATTTGAACTCTTGAAGCATGTTTTTTAAGCTTTTTGGCTCGTACAAGTATTAAATAATGAATTTTAACTCTTGAAAATTATTTTTAAAGCTTTTCGGCTCGTACAAGTATTAAAAAATAATTAAAACTGTTGAATGTTATTTTTAAGCTTTTTGGCTCTTACAAGTATTAAATCATGAATTTCAACTCTTGAAAATTATTTTTTAAACTTTTTGGCTCGTACAAGTATTAAATCATGAATTTCAACTCTTGAAAATTATTTTTTAAACTTTTTGGCTCGTACAAGTATTAAATCATGAATTTTAACTCTTGAAAATTATTTTTTAAGCTTTTTGGCTCGTACAAGTTTAAAAAATAATTAAAACTGTTGGATGTTATTTTTTAAGCTTTTTGGCTCGTACAAGTATTAAATCATGAATTTCAACTCTTGAAAATTATTTTTTAAACTTTTTGGCTCGTACAAGTATTAAATCATGAATTTCAACTCTTGAAAATTATTTTTTAACCTTTTTGGCTCGTACAAGTTTAAAAAATAATTAAAACTGTTGAATGTTATTTTTAAGCTTTTTGGCTCGTATAAGTATTAAATCATGAATTTCAACTCTTGAAAATTATTTTTTAAGCTTTTTGGCTCGTACAAGTTTAAAAAATAATTAAAACTGTTGAATATTATTTTTAAGCTTTTTGGCTCGTACAAGTATTAAATCATGAATTTCAACTCTTGAAAATTATTTTTTAAACTTTTTGGCTCGTACAAGTATTAAATCATGAATTTCAACTCTTGAAAATTATTTTTTAAACTTTTTGGCTCGTACAAGTATTAAATCATGAATTTCAACTCTTGAAAATTATTTTTTAAACTTTTTGCCTCGTACAAGTTTAAAAAATAATTAAAACTGTTGAATGTTATTTTTAAGCTTTTTGGCTCGTACAAGTATTAAATCATGAATTTCAACTCTTGAAAATTATTTTTTAAGCTTTTTGCCACGTACAAGTATTAAATCATAATTAAAACTGTTGAATGTTATTTTTAAGCTTTTTGGCTCGTACAAGTATTAAATCATGAATTTCAACTCTTGAAAATTATTTTTTAAACTTTTTGCCTCGTACAAGTTTAAAAAATAATTAAAACTGTTGAATGTTATTTTTAAACTTTTTGGCTCGTACAAGTATTAAATCATGAATTTCATCTCTTGAAAATTATTTTTTAAACTTTTTGGCTCTGACAAGTATTAAATCATGAATTTCAACTCTTGAAAATTATTTTTTAAACTTTTTGCCTCGTACAAGTTTAAAAAATGATTAAAACTGTTGAATATTATTTTTAAGCCTTTTTGCTCGTACAATTATTAAATCTTGAATTTCAACTCTTGAAAATTATTTTTTAAGCTTTTTGCCTCGTACAAGTTTAAAAAATAATTAAAATTGTTGAATGTTATTTTTTAAACTTTTTGGCTCGTACAAGTATTAAATCATGAATTTCAACTCTTGAAAATTATTTTTTAAACTTTTTGGCTCGTACAAGTATTAAATCATGAATTTCAACTCTTGAAAATTATTTTTTAACTTTTTGGCTCGTACAAGTATTAAATCATGAATTTCAACTCTTGAAAATTATTTTTTAAACTTTTTGGCTCGTACAAGTATTAAATCATGAATTTCAACTCTTGAAAATTATTTTTAAACTTTTTGGCTCGTACAAGTTATAAATCATGAATTTCAACTCTTGAAAATTATTTTTTAAACTTTTTGCCTCGCACAAGTTAAAAAAATAATTAAAACTGTTGAATGTTGTTTCTAAGCTTTTTGGCTCGTACAAGTATTAAATCATGAATTTCAACTCTTGAAAATTATTTTTTAAACTTTTTGGGTCGTACAAGTTTAAAAAATAATTAAAACTGTTGAATGTTATTTGTAGGCTTTTTGGCTCGTACAAGTATTAAATCATGAATTTCAACTCTTGAAAATTATTTTTTAAACTTTTTGGCTCGTACAAGTATTAAATCATGAATTTCAACTCTTGAAAATTATTTTTTAAACTTTTTGGCTCGTACAAGTATTAAATCATGAATTTCAACTCTTGAAAATTATTTTTTAAACTTTTTGCCTCGTACAAGTTTAAAAAATAATTAAAACTGTTGAATGTTATTTTTAAGCTTTTTGGCTCGTACAAGTATTAAATCATGAATTTCAACTCTTGAAAATTATTTTTTAAACTTTTTGGCTCGTACAAGTATTAAATCATGAATTTCAACTCTTGAAAATTATTTTTTAAACTTTTTGGCTCGTACAAGTATTAAATCATGAATTTCAACTCTTGAAAATTATTTTTTAAACTTTTTGCCTCGTACAAGTTTAAAAAATAATTAAAACTGTTGAATGTTATTTTTAAACTTTTTGGCTCGTACAAGTATTAAATCATGAATTTCAACTCTTGAAAATTATTTTTTAAACTTTTTGGCTCGTACAAGTATTAAATCATGAATTTCAACTCTTGAAAATTATTTTTTAAACTTTTTGGCTCGTACAAGTATTAAATCATGAATTTCAACTCTTGAAAATTATTTTTTAAGCTTCTTAGCTCGTGCAAGTATTAAATCATAATTTCAACTCTTGAAAATTATTTTTTAAGCTTTTTGGCTCGTACAAGTATTAAATCATGAATTTAAACTCTTGAAAATTATTTTTTAAACTTTTTGGCTCGTACAAGTATTAAATCATGAATTTCAACTCTTGAAAATTATTTTTTAAACTTTTTGGCTCGTACAAGTATTAAATCATGAATTTCAACTCTTGAAAATTATTTTTTAAACTTTTTGGCTCGTACAAGTATTAAATCATGAATTTCAACTCTTGAAAATTATTTTTTAAACTTTTTGGCTCGTACAAGTATTAAATCATGAATTTCAACTCTTGAAAATTATTTTTTAAACTTTTTGCCTCGTACAAGTTTAAAAATCAATTAAAACTGTTGAATGTTATTTTTAAACTTTTTGGCTCGTACAAGTATTAAATCATGAATTTCAACTCTTGAAAATTATTTTTTAAACTTTTTGGCTCGTACAAGTATTAAATCATGAATTTCAACTCTTGAAAATTATTTTTTAAACTTTTTGGCTCGTACAAGTATTAAATCATGAATTTCAACTCTTGAAAATTATTTTTTAAACTTTTTGCCTCGTACAAGTTTAAAAAATAATTAAAACTGTTGAATGTTATTTTTAAACTTTTTGGCTCGTACAAGTATTAAATCATGAATTTCAACTCTTGAAAATTATTTTTTAAACTTTTTGGCTCGTACAAGTATTAAATCATGAATTTCAACTCTTGAAAATTATTTTTTAAACTTTTTGGCTCGTACAAGTATTAAATCATGAATTTCAACTCTTGAAAATTATTTTTTAAGCTTTTTGGCTCGTACAAGTATTAAATCATGAATTTCAACTCTTGAAAATTATTTTTTAAACTTTTTGGCTCGTACAAGTATTAAATCATGAATTTCAACTCTTGAAAATTATTTTTTAAACTTTTTGGCTTGTACAAGTATTAAATCATGAATTTCAACTCTTGAAAATTATTTTTTAAACTTTTTGCCTCGTACAAGTTTAAAAAATAATTAAAACTGTTGAATGTTGTTTCAAAGCTTTTTGGCTCGTACAAGTATTAAATCATGAATTTCAACTCTTGAAAATTATTTTTTAAACTTTTTGGCTCGTACAAGTTTTAAATCATGAATTTCAACTCTTGAATATTATTTTTAAGCCTTTTGGCTCGTACAAGTATTAAATCATGAATTTCAACTCTTGAAAATTATTTTTTAAGCTTTTTGCCTCGTACAAGTTTAAAAAATAATTAAAACTGTTGAATGTTGTTTCTAAGCTTTTTGGCTCGTACAAGTATTAAATCATGAATTTCAACTCTTGAAAATTATTTTTTAAGCTTTTTGGCTCGTACAAGTATTAAATCATGAATTTCAACTCTTGAAAATTATTTTTTAAACTTTTTGCCTCGTACAAGTTTAAAAAATAATTAAAACTGTTGAATGTTGTTTTTAAGCTTTTTGGCTCGTACAAGTATTAAATCATGAATTTCAACTCTTGAAAATTATTTTTTAAACTTTTTGGCTCGTACAAGTATTAAATCATGAATTTCAACTCTTGAATGTTATTTTTAAGCTTTTTGGCTCGTACAAGTATTAAATCATGAATTTCAACTCTTGAAAATTATTTTTTAAACTTTTTGGCTCGTACAAGTTTCAAAAAAAATCAATTTAAACTGTTGAATCTTATTTTTAAGCTTTTTGGCTCGTACAAGTATTAAATCATGAATTTCAACTCTTGAAAATTATTTTTAAGCTTTTTGGCTCGTACAAGTATTAAATCATGAATTTCAACTCTTGAAAATTATTTTTTAAGCTTTTTGGCTCGTACAAGTTTAAAAAATAATTAAAACTGTTGAATGTTATTTTTAAGCTTTTTGGCTCTGACAAGTATTAAATCATGAATTTCAACTCTTGAAAATTATTTTTTAAACTTTTTGGCTCGTACAAGTTTAAAAAATAATTAAAAATGTTGAATGTTATTTTTAAGATTTTTGGCTCGTATAAGTATTAAATCATGAATTTCAACTCTTGAAAATTATTTTTTAAGCTTTTTGGCTCTGATAAGTATTAAATCATGAATTTCAACTCTTAAAAATTATTTTTTAAACTTTTTGCCTCGTACAAGTTTAAAAAATAATTAAAACTGTGCATGTTATTTGTAGGCTTTTTGGCTCGTACAAGTATTAAATCATGAAATTGAACTCTTGAAAATTATTTTTTAACCTTTATGGCTCGTACGAGTTGAAAAAATAATTAAGACTGTTTAATGTTATTTTTAAGCTTTTTGGCTCGTATAAATAGTAAATCATGAATTTCAACTCTTGAAAATTGTTTTTTAAGCTTTTTGGCTCGTACAAGTTTAAAAAATAATTAAAACTGCTGAATATTATTATTAAGCTTTTTGGCTCGTACAAGTATTAAATCATGAATTTCAATTCTTGAAAATTAATTTTTAAGCTTTTTGGGTCGTACAAGTATTAAATCATGAATTTCAACTCTTGAAACATATTTTTAAGCTTTTTGGCTCGTACAAGTATTAAATCATGAATTTCAACTCTTGAAAATTATTTTTTAAGCTTTTTGGCTCGTACAAGTTTAAAAAGTAATTAAAACTGTTGAATGTTATTTTTAAGCTTTTTGGCTCGTACAAGTATTAAATCATGAATTTCAACTCTTGAAAATTATTTTTTAAGCTTTTTGGCTCGTACAAGTATTAAATCGTGAATTTCAACTCTTGAAAATTATTTTTTAAACTTTTTGCCTCGTACAAGTTTAAAAAATAATTAAAAGCGTTGAATGTTATTTTTAAGCCTTTTGGCTCGTACAAGTATTAAATCATGAATTTCAACTCTTGAAAATTATTTTTTAAACTTTTTGGCTCGTACAAGTTTAAAAAATAATTAAAACTGTTGAATGTTATTTTTAAGCTTTTTGGCTCGTATAAGTATTAAATCATGAATTTCAACTCTTGAAAATTATTTTTTAAGCTTTTTGGCTCGTACAAGTTTAAAAAATAATTAAAACTGTTGAATGTTATTTTTAAGCTTTTTGGCTCGTACAAGTATTAAATCATGAATTTCAACTCTTGAAAATTATTTTTTAAGCTTTTTGGCTCGTACAAGTATTAAATCATGAATTTCAAATCTTCGAACATATTTTTAAGCTTTTTGGCTCGTACAAGTATTAAATCATGAATTTCGTCTTGAAAATTATTTTTTAAGCTTTTTGCTCGAACAAGTATTAAATCGTGAATTTCAACTCTTGAAAATTATTTTTTATGCTTTTTGGCTCGTACAAGTTTAAAAAATAGTTAAAACTGTTGAGTGTTATTTTTAAGCTTTTTGCCTCGTACAAGTATTAAATCATGAATTTCAACTCTTGAAAATTATTTTTTAAGCTTTTTGGCTCGTACAAGTATTAAATCATGAATTTCAACTCTTGAAAATTATTTTTTAAGCTTTTTGCCTCGTACAAGTTTAAAAAATAATTAAAACTGTTGAATGTTGTTTCTAAGCTTTTTTGCTCGTACAAGTATTAAATCATGAATTTCAACTCTTGAAAATTATTTTTTAAACTTTTTTTCTCGTACAAGTATTAAATCATGAATTTCAACTCTTGAAAATTATTTTTTAAACTTTTTGGCTCGTACAAGTATTAAATCATGAATTAAAACTGTTGACAATTATTTTTTAAGCTTTTTGGCTCGTACAAGTATTAAATCATGAATTTCAACTCTTGAAAATTATTTTTTAAGCTTTTTGCCTCGTACAAGTTTAAAAAATAATTAAAACTGTTGAATATTATTTTTAAGCTTTTTGGCTCGTACAAGTATTAAATCATGAATTTCAACTCTTGAAAATTATTTTTTAAGCTTTTTGGCTCGTACAAGTATTAAATCATGAATTTCAACTCTTGAAAATTATTTTTAAGCTTTTTGGCTCGTACAAGTATTTAATCATGAATTTCAACTCTTGAAAATTATTTTTTAAACTTTTTGCCTCGTACAAGTTTAAAAAATAATTAAAACTGTAAATGTTATTTGTAGGCTTTTTGGCTCGTACAAGTATTAAATCATGAATTTCAACTCTTGAAAATTATTTTTTAAACTTTTTGGCTCGTACAAGTTTAAAAAATAATTAAAACTGTTGAATGTTATTTTTAAGCTTTTTGGCTCGTACAAGTATTAAATCATGAATTTCAACTCTTGAAAATTATTTTTTAAACTTTTTGGCTCGTACAAGTTTAAAAAATAATTAAAACTGTTGAATGTTATTTTTAAACTTTTTGGCTCGTACAAGTATTAAATCATGAATTTCAACTCTTGAAAATTATTTTTTAAACTTTTTGGCTCGTACAAGTATTAAATCATGAATTTCAACTCTTAAAAATTATTTTTTAAACTTTTTGCCTCGTACAAGTTTAAAAAATAATTAAAACCTTTTTGGCTCGTACAAGTATTAAATCATGAATTTCAACTCTTGAAAATTATTTTTTAAACTTTTTGCCTCGTACAAGTTTAAAAAATAATTAAAACTGTTGAATGTTATTTTTAAGCTTTTTGGCTCGTACAAGTATTAAATCATGAATTTCAACTCTTGAAAATTATTTTTTAAGCTTTTTGCCTCGTACAAGTTTAAAAAATAATTAAAACTGTTGAATGTTGTTTCTAAGCTTTTTGGCTCGTACAAGTATTAAATCATGAATTTCAACTCTTGAAAATTATTTTTTAAGCTTTTTGGCTCTGACAAGTATTAAATCATGAATTTCAACTCTTGAAAATTATTTTTTAAACTTTTTGGCTCGTACAAGTATTAAATCATGAATTTCAACTCTTGAATGTTATTTTTAAGCTTTTTGGCTCGTACAAGTATTAAATCATGAATTACAACTCTTGAAAATTATTTTTTAAGCTTTTTGGCTCGTACAAGTATTAAATCATGAATTTCAACTGTTGAATGTTATTTTTAAGCTTTTTGGCTCGTACAAGTATTAAATCATGAATTTCAACTCTTGAAAATTATTTTTTAAACTTTTTGGCTCGTACAAGTATTAAATCATGAATTTCAACTCTTGAAAATTATTTTTTAAACTTTTTGCCTCGTACAAGTTTAAAAAATAATTAAAACTGTTGAATGTTATTTTTAAGCTTTTTGGCTCGTACAAGTATTAAATCATGAATTTCAACTCTTGAAAATTATTTTTTAAGCTTTTTGGCTCGTACAAGTTTCAAAAAAAACCAATTTAAACTGTTGAATGTTATTTTTAAGCTTCTTGGCTCGTACAAGTATTAAATCATGAATTTCAACTCTTGAAAATTATTTTTTAAGCTTTTTGGCTCGTACAAGTATTAAATCATGAATTTCAACTCTTGAAAATTATTTTTTAATCTTTTTGGCTCGTACAAGTATTAAATCATGAATTTCAACTCTTGAAAATTATTTTTTAAGCCTTTTGGCTCATACAATTAATAAGTCTTGAATTTCAACTCTTGAAAATTATTTTTTAAACTTTTTGGCTCGTACAAGTATTAAATCATGAATTTCAACTCTTGAAAATTATTTTTTAAACTTTTTGGCTCGTACAAGTTTAAAAAATAATTAAAACTGTTGAATGTTATTTTTAAGCTTTTTGGCTCGTACAAGTATTAAATCATGAATTTCAACTCTTGAAAATTATTTTTTAAACTTTTTGGCTCGTACAAGTATTAAATCATGAATTTCAACTCTTGAAAATTATTTTTTAAACTTTTTGGCTCGTACAAGTTTAAAAAATGATTAAAACTGTTGAATATTATTTTTAAGCCTTTTGGTTCGTACAAGTATTAAATCATGAATTTCAACTCTTGAAAATTATTTTTTAAGCTTTTTGCCTCGTACAAGTATTAAATCATGAATTTCAACTCTTGAAAATTATTTTTGAAGCTTTTTGGCTCGTACAAGTATTAAATCATGAATTTCAACTCTTGAAAATTATTTTTTAAACTTTTTGGCTCGTACAAGTATTAAATCATGAATTTCAACTCTTGAAAATTATTTTTTAAGCTTTTTGGCTCGTACAAGTATTAAATCATGAATTTCAACTCTTTAAAATTATTTTTTAAGCTTTTTGGCTCGTACAAGTATTAAATCATGAATTTCAACTCTTGAAAACTATTTTTTAAACTTTTTGGCTCGTACAAGTTTCAAAAAAATTAATTAAAACTGGTAAATGTTATTTTTAAATTTTTTGGCTCGTGCAAGTATTAAATCATGAATTTCAACTCTTGAAAATTATTTTTTAAACTTTTTGGCTCGTACAAGTATTAAATCATGAATTTCAACTCTTGAAAATTATTTTTTAAACTTTTTGGCTCGTACAAGTATTAAATCATGAATTTCAACTCTTGAAAATTATTTTTTAAACTTTTTGCCTCGTACAAGTTTAAAAAATAATTAAAACTGTTGAATGTTATTTTTAAGCTTTTTGGCTCGTACAAGTATTAAATCATGAATTTCAACTCTTGAAAATTATTTTTTAAACTTTTTGGCTCGTACAAGTATTAAAAAATAATTAAAACTGTTGAATGTTATTTTTAAGCTTTTTGGCTCGTACAAGTATTAAATCATGAATTTTAACTCTTGAAAATTATTTTTTAAGCTTTTTGGCTCGTACAAGTATTAAATCATGAATTTCAACTCTTGAAAATTATTTTTTAAGCTTTTTGGCTCGTACAAGTATTAAAAAATAATTAAAACTGTTGAATGTTATTTTTAAGCTTTTTGGCTCGTACAAGTATTAAATCATGAATTTCAACTCTTGAAAATTATTTTTTAAGCTTTTTGCCTCGTACAAGTTTAAAAAATAATTAAAACTGTTGAATGTTATTTTTAAGCTTTTTGGCTCGTACAAGTATTAAATCATGAATTTCAACTCTTGAAAATTATTTTTTAAACTTTTTGGCTCGTACAAGTATTAAATCATGAATTTCAACTCTTGAAAATTATTTTTTAAGCTTTTTGGCTCGTACAAGTATTAAATCATGAATTTCAACTCTTGAAAATTATTTTTTAAACTTTTTGGCTCGTACAAGTTTAAAAAATAATTAAAACTGTTGAATGTTATTTTTAAGCTTTTTGGCTCGTACAAGTATTAAATCATGAATTTCAACTCTTGAAAATTATTTTTTAAGCTTTTTGGCTCGTACAAGTATTAAATCATGAATTTCAACTCTTGAAAATTATTTTTTAAACTTTTTGGCTCGTACAAGTTTAAAAAATAATTAAAACTGTTGAATGTTATTTTTAAGCTTTTTGGCTCGTACAAGTATTAAATCATGAATTTCAACTCTTGAAAATTATTTTTTAAGCTTTTTGCCTCGTACAAGTTTAAAAAATAATTAAAACTGTTGAATGTTATTTTTAAGCTTTTTGGCTCGTACAAGTATTAAATCATGAATTTCAACTCTTGAAAATTATTTTTTAAACTTTTTGGCTCGTACAAGTATTAAATCATGAATTTCAACTCTTGAAAATTATTTTTTAAGCTTTTTGGCTCGTACAAGTATTAAATCATGAATTTCAACTCTTGAAAATTATTTTTTAAGCTTTTTGCCTCGTACAAGTTTAAAAAATAATTAAAACTGTTGAATATTATTTTTAAGCTTTTTGGCTCGTACAAGTATTAAATCATGAATTTCAACTCTTGAAAATTATTTTTTAAGCTTTTTGGCTCGTACAAGTATTAAATCATGAATTTCAAATCTTCGAACATATTTTTAAGCTTTTTGGCTCGTACAAGTATTAAATCATGAATTTCAACTCTTGAAAATTATTTTTTAAACTTTTTGGCTCGTACAAGTATTAAATCATGAATTTCAACTCTTGAAAATTATTTTTTAAGCTTTTTGGCTCGTACAAGTTTAAAAAATAATTAAAACTGCTGAATATTATTATTAAGATTTTTGGCTCGTACAAGTATTAAATCATGAATTTCAATTCTTGAAAATTATTTTTTAAGCTTTTTTTCTCGTACGAGTTTAAAAAATAATTAAAACTGTTGAATGTTATATTTAAGCTTTTTGGCTCGTACAAGTATTAAATCATGAATTTCAATTCTTGAAAATTAATTTTTAAGCTTTTTGGCTCGTACAAGTATTAAATCATGAATTTCAACTCTTGAAAATTATTTTTTAAACTTTTTGGCTCGTACTAGTATTAAATCATGAATTTGATCTCTTGAAAATTATTTTTTAAACTTTTTGGCTCGTACAAGTATTAAATCATGAATTTCAACTCTTGAAAATTATTTTTTAAACTTATTGGCTCGTACAAGTATTGTTGAATGTTATTTTTTAAACTTTTTGGCTCGTACAAGTATTAAATCATGAATTTCAACTCTTGAAAATTATTTTTTAAACTTTTTGGCTCGTACAAGTATTAAATCATGAATTTCAACTCTTGAAAATTATTTTTTAAACTTTTTGGCTCGTACAAGTATTAAATCATGAATTTCAACTCTTGAAAATTATTTTTTAAACTTTTTGGGTCGTACAATTATTAAATCTTGAATTTCAACTCTTGAAAATTATTTTTTAAACTTTTTGGCTCGTACAAGTATTAAATCATGAATTTCAACTCTTAAAAATTATTTTTTAAACTTTTTGCCTCGTACAAGTTTAAAAAATAATTAAAACTGTACATGTTATTTGTAAGCTTTTTGGCTCGGACAACTATTAAATCATGAATTTCAACTCTTGAAAATTATTTTTTAAACTTTTTGGCTCGTACAAGTATTAAATCATGAATTTCAACTCTTGAAAATTATTTTTTAAACTTTTTGGCTCGTACAAGTATTAAATCATGAATTTCAACTCTTAAAAATTATTTTTTAAACTTTTTGCCTCGTACAAGTTTAAAAAATAATTAAAACTGTAAATGTTATTTGTAGGCTTTTTGGCTCGTACAAGTATTAAATCATGAATTTCAACTCTTGAAAATTATTTTTTAAACTTTTTGGCTCGTACAAGTATTAAATCATGAATTTCAACTCTTGAAAATTATTTTTTAAACTTTTTGGCTCGTACAAGTATTAAATCATGAATTTCAACTCTTGAAACATATTTTTAAGCTTTTTGGCTCATACAAGTATTAAATCATGAATTTGAACTCTTGAAGCATGTTTTTAAAGCTTTTCGGCTCGTACAAGTTTAAAAAATAATTAAAACTGTTGAATGTTATTTTTAAGCTTTTTGGCTCTTACAAGTATTAAATCATGAATTTCAACTCTTGAAAATTATTTTTTAAACTTTTTGGCTCGTACAAGTATTAAATCATGAATTTCAACTCTTGAAAATTATTTTTTAATCTTTTTGGCTCGTACAAGTTTAAAAAATAATTAAAACTGTTGAATGTTATTTTTAAGCTTTTTGGCTCGTACAAGTATTAAATCATGAATTTTAACTCTTGAAAATTATTTTTTAAGCTTTTTGGCTCGTACAAGTATTAAAAAATAATTAAAACTGTTGAATGTTATTTTTAAGCTTTTTGGCTCGTACAAGTATTAAATCATGAATTTTAACTCTTGAAAATTATTTTTTAAGCTTTTTGGCTCGTACAAGTATTAAATCATGAATTTCAAAACTTGTTGAAATGTTATTTTTAGGCTTTTTGGCTCGTACAAGTATTAAATCATGAATTTCAACTCTTGAAAATTATTTTTTAAGCTTTTTGGCTCGTACAAGTTTAAAAAATGATTAAAACTGTTGAATGTTATTTTTAAGCTTTTTGGCTCGTACAAGTATTAAATCATGAATTTTAACTCTTGAAAATTATTTTTTAAGCTTTTTAGCTCGTACAAGTATTAAAAAATCAATTTAAACTGTTAAATCTTATTTTTAAGCTTTTTGGCTCGTACAAGTATTAAATCATGAATTTCAACTCTTGAAAATTATTTTTAAGGCTTTTTGGCTCGTACAAGTATTAAATCATGAATTTCAACTCTTGAAAATTATTTTTTAAGCTTTTTGGCTCGTACAAGTTTAAAAATTAATTAAAACTGTTGAATGTTATTTTTAAGCTTTTGGGCTCGTACAAGTATTAAATCATGAATTTTAACTCTTGAAAATTATTTTTTAAGCTTTTTGGCTCGTACAAGTATTAAATCATGAATTTTAACTCTTGAGAATTATTTTTTAATCTTTTTGGCTCGTACAAGTATTAAATCATGAATTTCAACTCTTGAAAATTATTTTTTAAGCTTTTTGGCTCGTACAAGTATTAAATCATGAATTTCAACTCTTGAAAATTATTTTTTAAGCTTTTTGGCTCGTACAAGTTTAAAAAATCAATTTAAACTGTTGAATGTTATTTTTAAGCTTTTTGGCTCGTACAAGTATTAAATCATGAATTTCAACTCTTGAAAATTATTTTTTAAGCTTTTTGGCTCGTACAAGTATTAAATCATGAATTTAATTTCTTGAAAATTATTTTTTAAGCTTTTTGGCTCGTACAAGTATTAAATCATGAATTTCAATTCTTGAAAATTAATTTTTAGGCTTTTTGGCTCGTACAAGTATTAAATCATGAATTTGAACTCTTGAAAATTATTTTTTAAGCTTTTTGGCTCGTACAAGTTTAAAAAATAATTAAAACTGTTGAATGTTATTTTTAAGCTTTTTGGCTCGTATAAATAGTAAATCATGAATTTCAACTCTTGAAAATTGTTTTTTAAGCATTTTGGCTCGTACAAGTTTAAAAAATAATTAAAACTGCTGAATATTATTTTTAAGCTTTTTGGCTCGTACAAGTATTAAATCATGAATTTCAATTCTTGAAAATTAATTTTTAAGCTTTTTGGCTCGTACAAGTATTAAATCATGAATTTCAACTCTTGAAAATTATTTTTTAAGCTTTTTGGCTCGTACAAGTATTAAATCATGAATTTGAACTCTTGAAAATTATTTTTTAAGCTTTTTGGCTCGTACAAGTATTAAATAATGAATTTTAACTCTTGAAAATTATTTTTAAAGCTTTTTGGCTCGTACAAGATTAAAAAATAATTAAAACTGTTGAATGTTATTTTTAAGCTTTTTGGCTCGTACAAGTATTAAATCGTGAATTTCAACTCTTGAAACATATTTTTTAAGCTTTTTGGCTAGTACAAGTATTAAATCATGAATTTTAATTCTTTAAAATTATTTTTGAATCTTTTTGGCTCGTACAAGTATTAAATCATGAATTTGAACTCTTACAAATTATTTTTTAACCTTTATGGCTCGTACGAGTTGAAAAAATAATTAAGACTGTTTAATGTTATTTTTAAGCTTTTTGGCTCGTATAAATAGTAAATCATGAATTTCAACGCTTGAAAATTGTTTTTTAAGCTTTTTGGCTCGTACAAGTTTAAAAAATAATTAAAACTGCTGAATATTATTATTAAGCTTTTTGGCTCGTACAAGTATTAAATCGTAAATTTCAACTCTTGAAAATTATTTTTTAAGCTTTTTGGCTCGTACAAGTATTAAATCATGAATTTCAACTCTTGAAAATTATTTTTTAAGCTTTTTGGCTCGTACAAGTATTAAATCATGAATTTCAAATCTTCGAACATATTTTTAAGCTTTTTGGCTCGTACAAGTATTAAATCATGAATTTCGTCTTGAAAATTATTTTTTAAGCTTTTTGGCTCGTACAAGTATTAAATCGTGAATTTCAACTCTTGAAAATTATTTTTTATGCTTTTTGGCTCGTACAAGTTTAAAAAATAGTTAAAACTGTTGAGTGTTATTTTTAAGCTTTTTGCCTCGTACAAGTTTAAAAAATAATTAAAACTGTTGAATGTTATTTTTATTGGCTCGTACAAGTATTAATTCATGAAATTCAACTCTTGAAAATTATTTTTTAACCTTTATGGCTCGTACAAGTTTAAAAAATAATTAAAACAGTTGAATGTTATTTTTAAGCTTTTTGGCTCGTACAAGTATTTAATCCTGAATTTCAATTCTTGAAAATTATTTTTTAAGCTTTTTTTCTCGTACGAGTTTAAAAAATAATTAAAACTGTTGAATGTTATATTTAAGCTTTTTGGCTCGTACAAGTATTAAATCATGAATTTCAACTCTTGACAATTATTTTTTAAGCTTTTTGGCTCGTACAAGTATTAAATAATGAATTTCAATTATTGAAAATAATTTTTTAAGCTTTTTGCCTGGTACAAGTTAAAAAAATAATTAAAATTGCTGAATATTATTATTAAGCTTTTTGGCTCGTACAAGTATTAAATCATGAATTTCAATTCTTGAAAATTAATTTTTAAGCTTTTTGGCTCGTACAAGTATTAAATCATGAATTTCAACTCTTGAAAATTATTTTTTAACCTTTATGGCTCGTACGAGTTGAAAAAATAATTAAGACTGTTTAATGTTATTTTTAAGCTTTTTGGCTCGTATAAATAGTAAATCATGAATTTCAACTCTTGAAAATTATTTTTAAAGCTTTTCGGCTCGTACAAGTTTAAAAAATAATTAAAACTGTTGAATGTTATTTTTAAGCTTTTTGGCTCGTACAAGTATTAAATCGTGAATTTCAACTCTTGAAACATATTTTTTAAGCTTTTTGGCTAGTACAAGTATTAAATCATGAATTTTAATTCTTTAAAATTATTTTTGAATCTTTTTGGCTCGTACAAGTATTAAATCATGAATTTTAACTCTTGAAAATTATTTTTTAAGCTTTTTGGCTCGTACAAGTTTAAAAAATAATTAAAACTGTTGAATGTTATTTTTAAGCTTTTTGGCTCGTACAAGTATTAAATCATGAATTTCGTCTTGAAAATTATTTTTTAAGCTTTTTGGCTCGTACAAGTATTAAATCATGAATTTCAATTCTTGAAAATTAATTTTTAGGCTTTTTGGCTCGTACAAGTATTAAATCATGAATTTGAACTCTTGAAAATTATTTTTTAACCTTTATGGCTCGTAAGAGTTGAAAAAATAATTAAGACTGTTTAATGTTATTTTTAAGCTTTTTGGCTCGTATAAATAGTAAATCATGAATTTCAACTCTTGAAAATTGTTTTTTAAGCTTTTTGGCTCGTACAAGTTTAAAAAATAATTAAAACTGCTGAATATTATTATTAAGCTTTTTGGCTCGTACAAGTATTAAATCATGAATTTCAATTCTTGAAAATTAATTTTTAAGCTTTT